>VWPU01010692.1:0-11389 GCA_013398955.1 Callaeas wilsoni
GGGATGGGATGGGATGGGTGAGGAACCATTGTGACGAGATGGGATGGGATGTGACAGCTGAGGGCCACCAAGCCCCCACCATCCTTTCCCCCCCACCCCAGCCGTGGCAGCGTCGTGGTGAATTACCGCATCCAGCTGTGGCCCCTGCCCAGGAACGCCAGCCTGGAGCACCGAGCCCTGGAGCTGCTGGCGGTGGCCAACACCGCATCCCAGCCCCACAACTGCAGCCCCTCGGCCGGTAGGTGACCTCCACCCACCCCGGGCCAGTCCCCAATGTCCCTGGTCACCCCCAGGGACCACCCCGTGCTCTCCCCTCTCCCAGACAAGCTCTGCTTCACCGCCACCTCCGCCAGAGCCACCAGAGCCGCAACGCTGGCGCTCAACGACACCGGTGAGCGCGGGCTGGGGACGCATGGGGACATCCCGTGGGGTGGGGTGGGGACAGGGCGGCCTTGACCGCAGTTTGGCCTCTCCAGAGCTCTGCCGGAGGCACGCGCCGGCCATCTTCAGCCGGTTCTACTTCCCGTACCGCACGGCCAACGGGCTCCTCTGCATCACCAACTGCACCCTCAACGTCCCCGGCTCCTTCGACTGCCACCGCGGGCTCTGCCGGCTGACCCTGGAGGGGCCCCAGTGCTTGTGAGTTGGCCACGCCCACCCTGGCCACGCCCACTGGTCCCACCTGAAGGCGGGTCTTGAACCTGGGGTGAAACCTCCCATCAAGGCCAAAGAAGTTGAAAGCCAGTGTTTGACCCCAAACTTGAGCTCTTGACCTCAACACCCCAATGTTTGATTGCCGAGGTCCTGCCACAACCCAAAGTCTTGACCCCAAAACTTTGACCCCAAAACTTCCACCCCAAAGGTCCAACCCTTGGCTCCTGTCAACTCCCGCTCTCCAAACCCAACCCCGGACCCCCAAACTCAACCCTGGGCCTTCAACACCCAACCCTTGACCCTCAAAATCCAACCTTTGACCCTCAAACTCAACCCTTGACCCCCAAAATCCAATCTTTGACCCTCAAACTCAACCCTTGACCCCCAATACCCAACCCTCGACCGCCAATATCCAACCCTTGACCCCCAAACTCAACCCTTGACCCCCAACACCCAACCCTTGACCCCCAAACTCAATTTTGACTCCCAACANCAACCCTTGACCCCAATACCCAACCCGTGACCCCCAACATTCAATCCTTGACCCCCAAACTCAATTTTGACTCCCAACACCCAACTCCTGCCCTCCAAACCCAACTTTTCAACCCCACACCCAACCCTTGACCCTCGAACCCAACCCTTGATCCCCATCACTCAACCCTTGACCCCCAAACTCCTTGACCAACCCCCTCAAACCTCATCCCAACCCACGGATGTGGGAACGGATCTGCAGGGAAGGCTCCTGGGATTCCAGTGGGTTCCTTGGAGGATCCCATCCCCCAGTGCCCACCCTGGCAGGGGGTGAGGACCCTTCCCATGACCCGTCACCCCCTCCCCCAGCTGCCCAGACCTGCCCTGGTACCTCTCGACCGGTGACCGCTGCCAGACCCACATCAGCAAACTGGGGCTGGGCCTGGGCGTGGGGCTGGGCCTGGGCCTGACCATCCTCATCCTCCTCATCCTCTGCATCGTCCTCACCGTCCGCTTGGCCCGAGGGCGGAAGAAATCACCTGGAGCCAGGTGAAAGCACTGGGGGGGGGGTCCACAGGGGGTGCAGGGAAGGGAGTTGAGGTGCTTGGGCCCCAAAATTTGGGGTTCAGCAGCTTTGCCCCATGGAGGGTTGGGAGGGTTGAGACCCCCTCATGACCTCCAGCGTCACCCCCCACCCCTCCCCAGCCCCCTCACCCCTGCCCGGCTCCACAGCGCGGCCGCTGAGGACACTTGGCCGGACGGGGGCCGCAACAGCCGCGTCACCGGGATCTACCACGTCAACGGCAGAGGCGGCGGTGCCGGGAAAGGTGGGTCCCGAAACAGGAGGTGAAACCATCCCCGGAGAGGGAAAATCCCCCAAAATCCTCACTGGGCCATCCTCCTCCTCTTCCTCCTCCTCTTCTTCCTCCTCCCAGGTCCCTACGGACACAACACCTACAAGGCCAGCTCGGAGGTGGCAGAACCCCCGGCATCGGTGGGTGACGGGGTGACACTGTTGGGGGGAGGGGGGTCCTCATCCTGAGATTGACCTGAAACCCCCAATCTCGGCCCCCAAACCCCGAACTGTGACCTCAAAACCCCAAACTCAACCCCAAAACCACAGCAGTTACTCCCAAACTCTCAGCTTCAACCCCCAGAACCGAAACTGTGGTCTCAAAGTCTCAATTTTGATGCCTCAGACTCCAATTGCTGCCTCAAAAGTCCCAATTTCCACCTCAGAACCCCAGCTGTGATGCTCCAAACCCAAATTCAAGCCAAAAACCCCAACTGCGACCCCTGAAACCCAAACTATGACCTCACAACCCCAATTTTGATCTCCAAAGCACGAACTGTGACCCCCAAAACCACAAACTCAACCCCAAAACCCCAACTGGGACCCCAAAACCCCCAATCTCGACGCCCACAACCCCAAACTCATCCCCAAAATCCCAACTATGACTCCCAAGTCCCAAATATGGATCTTCAAAACCCCAACTGTGACCTTCAAACCCTTGCCCTTGACTTCAAATCCTCAACATTGACCCCAAAACCTCAACGGTGACCCCCACCCCTAACCCTCAGCCCCCTCCCCATTTTTCAGGTGCTGGCAGAAGGTGCAGCAGCCCTGTGACCCCCCCAACACCTGGCAGGGGGTGACCAAGGTGCCCCCCAAGACCCTCGGCACCGAAGCCCTCGGAACCCTCATTTTTGGGGGAAAAGAGGCGGGATGAAGATCCTCTGTGAGAGAGGAGGGGTCTCCCCACGGTCCTTTTTGGGGGGGTTTCTCCTCGGAGAGGACATCCCGGGGGGGTTTGGGGTTGGATCTGGCTCCAGGAGCGTCGCCGGAGGCGGAAAATCCTCATCTCCATGGAAATTATATTTATTAACGTATTTATTTCATCTCCCGAAAAGTCACCTGGAAAAGGAGGGCACGGAATGGGCAGGGATTCCCAAAGGGAAGTGCTGAGGATCCCTTTGAGGGTCAAGATTTGGGGCTGGGGGTCACCAGTGGGGGTTATGGGGCTCCTGGTTTGGGGCTTGAGGGGTCACAGCTGGGGTTTTGAGGTCATGGTTGAGGTTCTGGAGGTCGAAATCATGGGGCTTGGGGTCAGCTGGGGTTTGGGGGATCAAGATTGGGGTTTTGGGATGGAGGTTGGCATTTGGGAGTCGAGGTTGGGGGATTGGGGGTCATAGATGAGGTTTTGGGGTCAAAGCTGGTGGTTTTGGGGTCGTGATTGGCATTTTGGGGGTCGTGGATGGAGTTTTGGAGATCCAAATTAGGCGTTCGGAAGTCGAGATTGGGTTTGGGGGCCTCACGGTTGGGGTTTTGAGGTAAAGACTGGGATTTTGGATGTCAGGATTGGGGTTGCGAAGTTTGAGATTGGAGTTTTGGAGGTTCAGGTTGGGGTTTTGGGGTTTGAGGGGTTGAGGTTGGAATTTTGAAGGTCACAACTGACATTTTGGGGTCACAATTGGCATTTCAGGGTTGAGTTTGGGGTTTTGGAGGCAAAGCTGGGGGGTTTTAAAGTTCAAGGTTGGCTTTTGGAAGTCCTGGTTGGCTTTTGGTGTCACGGTTGGGGTTTGGATCACAAATTTGGGGTTTTGAACATCGAGATTGGCGCTTTGGGGGTTGAAATTGGAGTTTTGGGGTCACAGCTGGGATTTTGGAGATCGTGGGCGGGGCTTGGGGGTCGAGGGGCGGCTTGGAGGGAATTCCCAATCCCAGCGCAACCAACCGGGGCCAAAACCAACCCGCAGCGACCCAAATGACACCAGAGAAGGAAGAAATCCCACAAAACACCCCTTCGCCAAACACTGGTGGGGCGGAACCCCAAACCCAATAAAAACTGACCTCCTGCCACTCAAAATTCCGATTCCCGCCCTTCCCACCCCTCCCGGCACTCGCTCCGGAGATAACAGTGTTTGTTTTCTGGGTGGAAAAAGGGCAGGTTCGAGGCAGGTTCGAGGGAACTGGAAGAGCAGCAAAAGGGCGGCCAAAGAGTTTGGGGTCGGTCCTGCAGGGTGGGCGTGGGAGGGAGGGAAGCTCCAGGGGGTCCTCGGTTTCCCTCATGGGGATTTTGGAAGGGTTGGGATGTCGGTTTTGGCCACCCGAGCCCCCTCTTGGGATGGGGTTTGGCCATTGACACCCAGTGGTGACCAATGATGACCCAACCGTGACCCAGCCACGACCCAACCACGATCCGAGGGGTCCCCACGGGGTTCCCGATGTCCAGGAGTGGTCCTGGAAGAGCCTTGGCCATTCCATGGCTGCGTCACCGAAGGGAGTGGGAGGTTCGGTCCCTTCCCGTCCGGGGGCAAAGGTTCCTTTCCCGCCACTTCTTCCCGTGGCTCTGCCGGCTCCAAGCGCGTTCCGGCTCTGGCATGGTGCCGGTGGAGGAGCCGTGACAGGGAAAATGAAAGTTTCCATCTTTCCTCTCCACTTCTTCCTCCTCCTTTTCATCCCCGAAGGAAGGACGAGTGAGTAGGGCCGGGAAAGGGTTTTTCCCCGGATTTTTTTTTCAGGGAAAACAAGGTGGGATGAGAGGTGGTGTCATCTCTTCCTGGGATTTTCAGTGGGGATCCCTTGTGGAATTGTGGCTTCACCCCCTTCACATCCGTTCCCTGGATAAAATCTCCCTCTCCAAGGTCTCATCCCATTATGGGGTGGATGGGAAATGGGTTGGGGGTCCCTGGCTATGGGTCGGGGTCTATGGCAATGGGTCGGGGGTCCAGGGGAATGAGTCAGGGGTTTATGGGAATGGGTCAAGGGCCCGTGGAAATGGGTCAGGGGTCCCGGGGGATCCATTGGGGGTCCAGGGAGATGCGTCAGGGCCCACAGGGATGGGTTGGGGATCCGGGGAGATGGGGCAGGGGTCCCTGGGGATCAATTGGGGGTCCAGGGAGATGCATCAGGACCCACAGGGATGGGTTGGGGATCCGGGGAGATGGGGCAGGGGTCCCTGGGGATCAATTGGGGGTCCAGGGAGATGCATCAGGACCCACAGGGATGGGTTGGGGATCCGGGGAGATGGGGCAGGGGTCCCTGGGGATCAATTGGGGGTCCAGGGAGATGCATCAGGACCCACAGGGATGGGTTGGGGATCCGGGGAGATGGGGCAGGGGTCCCTGGGGATCAATTGGGGGTCCAGGGAGATGCATCAGGACCCACAGGGATGGGTTGGGGATCCGTGGAAATGGGTCAGGGGTCCCTGGGGATGGATTAGGGGTCCTGGGAGACAGATCAGGGATTCACAGGGATGGGTTGGGGATCCATGGAAATGGGTCAGGGGTCCCTGGGGATGGATTGGGGGTCCACGGGGATGGGCCGGGTGTCCAGAGGGATGGGTCGTGGATCGATGGGTCCACAGGTGTGGGTTGGGGGGCCACGGGGAGGAGCCGGGGATCCAGGGAGATGGATCAGGGTCCACGAGGATGGGGTTGGGGGTCCACGGGGATGAGCCAGGGATCCAGGGAGATGGATCAGGGTCCACAAGGATGGGTTGGGGGTCCACGGGGATATTTTGGGGTCCCCGGGGGTGCATAGGGTCCAGGGTCAGAGTTCCACAGGGACGGATCAGGTGCCACTCCCCACCTGCCCCCATCCTTATCTGGTGCCACCACCGGGACATTCCTAGAACTCCGTATCAGAGCCCCCCCTCCCCCCTCATTCCGCTCCGGCTCTTCCCAGTTCCCCACCCCCCTCCTCCTCCTCCTTCTCCTCCTCCTCCTCCTCCTCCTCACTCCCCGGCCCCCCACCAGTCCCAGCGGTTGGGGAGCGCTGATGCTGGGAAAGCTCGTTAAGAGGCCGCGTTAATTACATCAGAGCGGCTCATCGGCCGCAGCTGGAGAACCTCAAGGAAGAGCCGTCGGGCCGGGAAAGTGCAGATTCTGGAGGCAACGAGGCTTTTTTTAGGGGGGATGTTTTAAGTGTTTTTTTAGGAGTTATTTTTGTTAATTCGGTTGGTGGGTTTTAGTGGTTTTGGATTGTTTTTTCCCCCCACCCCAAGCCAGAATTTTTCCAGAAGGAACCTATCGAGGAAAAGCTCAATTCGAGCGACCCTTGGGCGAGGGCAAAGTGTCCCCACGGCTCCGAGGGCGACCCGAGAGCCGAGCGGGGCCAGCTCAAAGGTGTCACCATCCCGGGCGCTCACCTGGGCGCTCGCTCACCTGGGCACGTGCCACGGAGCCACGGTCCTGTGTGGGGAACGCGGGAGTGTCCCCGCTTCCCTCTGGGAAACGAAACTGGGAACTGCGGGAAGCGAAGGAGCAAAGGCGAGGGAGGGCCAAGGTCCGGGGGAAGGAGCATCGAGAAACAAAAGTGGAACTGATAAGGGGAGAGATAAGAGATCACCTGGGGCTGATAACAGGCACCTGGGGCTGATAACGGCTACCTGGAATTGGTAATGGCACCTGCGGCTGATAACGGGCTCATGGGGAAGGGCTGGAGGAGATCCAGGGGGTGCGGAGAGGTGGGAATTGCGGGAGCGACAGCGGGAGGCGCCGGAGCGGGGGTCTCGTCACGCGTGGGGCGATGGGGAGGAAGAGGCAGGGGGAGGTGCTCGGTGTTCCCAAAATTGAGGAGTCGTGACTTAAAGGGAACATTCCGGGAGGGTTGCACCTGTTCCAGGTGGGCTCTGCTGGATTCGGGCCCTTCCAGCAGGATCCGGGTGGGCTCCAAAATAAACCCACCTGGACAATTGGGAAGAGCGAGTCCAGGACACCCCGAGCCCACCTCGGACCGGGACCTTCCGCTCTCTCCACAGCAGCCTGGACCACGACAGCTGAGAAAACAAACAGGACCAATGGAACCACCACCGTGACCGTGGCCACCAGCACCCCTTGGAGAAACACCACAGGAGTCAGGAAGAGCGCCTCTGAGGCAACCACAACCCCTGGCACCACCACCTTCTCTGAGACCACCACCGCCGTTAGTGAGACCATGACCACGAACCCTGTGACCACCACCATCAATGGGACTACAAGTACAAGTAGGACCACCAGCAACACGAAGACCAGCACCAGTCCTGAGACCACTTCTACGACCTCTGGCACCATCCTAACCCCCGGCACCACCACGAGCCCTGGAACACCCGTGACCAACCCCGAAACCACCAGTCCTGAGTCTGCCATCACAATCCCTTGGACCACCAGGACCAGTCATCGGACCACCACCAGCGCTACCACACCTTGGACTACCACATCCACTGAGACCATCACCACCAGTCCTGGGTCCACCACGTCCAATGCAGGGACAAGAACAATCCCTAGGACCACCACCATCTCTGTGACAGCCACTGGCTCAGGAACCACCCCTACTTCACCTTGGACCACCACCCCTGCTGCAAACACAACCTCTGCGACAACCACCACTTCTGGGACCAGCACCACAAACCTTGGAACCACAACCACATCTGGACCCACCAGCAGTCCAGAGAGCAGCACAGTCCTTTCGAGCACCACAAACTCGGAGACAACCACGACCCATGAGATGACCTCAACCAGTCCTGAGACCACCCCTCCCTCACCTTGGACTACACCCTCCCCTGACACCACCACCAGCCCTGAGACCACCACAACCCCAGGGACCACCATGCCCCCTGAGACCACCAGCACCTTCCCTGAGACCACCACCACCACTACTTCAGAGACAACCGTGACACTTGAGGCAACCTCAACCAGTCCTGAGGCCACCACCAGTCCTGGGACCACCCCTACCTCACCTTGGACCACACCCTCCCCTGAGACCAGCACCACCCCTGAGACCACCACTGGTCCTGGGCCCACNCACCCTCCCCCCAGCACCACCCCTGAGACCACCACAAGGACTGGGACCACCGACACCCTTGGGAGCACCAGCACCTTCTCTGAGACCACCACCACCATCATAAGTGGGGCCACCACCATCAGCCCCCCTGAGACAACCATGACCCCTGGCAGCTCCACAACTGATTTGTGGACCACCACGCCTGCTCCTGGTACTTCGACCCCACCTGAGACCACCACCTACCCTGGAACTACCACCAGTCCTGGGACCACCCCTACCTCACCTTGGACCACCACCCTCCCTGAGACCACCAGGATCTCTGGGGCCACTGACACCACCCCTGGGACAACCACCACAAACACTGGAACCACAACCACCCCTGGGTCGACCAGCAGTCCAGAGACCAGCACAATCTTTTGGAGCACCACAAACTCAGAGACAACGACGACCCCTGAGACAATCTCAACTACTTCTGAGGCCATCAGCACACCTGGGACCACCCCTTCTTCACCTTCGACCACACCCTCCCCTGCGACCAGCACCACCCCTGAGACCACCAGTGGTCCTGGGACCACCCCTACTCCACCTTGCACCACATCCTCCCCTGACACAACCACCAGCTCTGAGACCACCACAAACTCAGGGACCACCATGCCCCCTGAGACCACCACCACCTTCCCTGAGACCATCACTGCCACTACTCCGGAGAAAACCATGACCCCCGAGTCAACCTCAACCAGTCCTGAGGCCACCAGCAGTCCTGGGACCACCAATAGTCCGGGGACCACCCCTACGTCACCTTTGACCACACCCTCCCATGAGACCAGCACCACCCCTGAGACCACCACAAACCCTACGACTGCCATCACCCTTGGGAGCACCAGCACCTTTCCTGAGACCACCACCACCATCATAAGTGGGACCACCACCACCAGCCCCCCTGAGACAACGACATCTCCTGGGACCTCCACAAGTGATTTATGGACCACCACGCCTGCTCCTGGCAATGCCACCCCACCTGAGACCACCACCTACCTTGGAACTAGCATCATTCCTGGGACCACCCCTACCTCACCTTGGACCACTACTATCCCGGAACCCAGCACAGCTGCAGGGACCACCACAATCCCCGGAACCACTGACACCACTCCTGGGACAACCACCACAAACCTTAGAACCACAACAACGCCTGGGTCCACCAGCAGCCCAGAGACCAGCACAATCTTTTGGAGCACCACAAACTCAGAGACAACCACGACCCCTGAGAGAGCCTCAAGCAGTCCTGAGGCCACCACCACGCCTGGGACCACCCCTACCTCACCTTGGACCATGCCCTCCCCTTACACCACCACCAGCCCTGAGACCACCACAAGGACTGGGACCATCGACACCCTTGGGACCACCAGCACCTTCCCGGAGACCACCACCTCCATCATAACAGGGACCACCACTGCCACCCCACCGGAGACCACCACCAACCCTGGAACTAGCAGCAGTCCTCTGACCACCCCAACCTTACCTTGGACCACCACCCTCCCTGAGCTCACCACAATTTCAGTGACAACATACGTCCCCCACACCACTCTCCCCTCCCCCCGGCCCGCCGCCCTTCCCATCTGAACCACCGCCACCCCTGGGCCCACCAGCAGTCCAGAGACCAGCACAGTCCTTTGGGCCACCACAACCTTGGAGACAACCATGACCCCTGAGACAACCTCAAGCAGTCCCGAGTCCTCCCCCAGTTCTGTGGCCACCAGCAGTCCTGGGACCACCCTGACCTCACCCTTGACCACTACCCCTGAAACAACCATCAGCCCCGAAACAATCACTACACCTGGAACCACAACCATCCCTGGGACCACCCCCAGCTCTGAGACCACCACAAACCTGAGAACCACCATCACCCTTGAGACCACCACCACCTTCCCCGAGACCACACCTTCCACAACCTCGGAGACAACAACTGTCCCTGAGATATCCTCAACCAGTCCTGAGCCCACCACCCGTCCTGGGACCACCCTGACCTCACCATGGACCACAAACCCTGAGAGAACCACCACCCCGGAAACAACCATGACACCTGGAACCACCACCATCCCTGGGACCACCACCTTCCCTGAGACCACCACTGGCCCTGGGACAACCACGAACCCTGGGACCTCCACAGCTGATTTGTGGACCACCACCTCCATTCCTGGCACTACCACCCCACCTGTGACCACCACGTTCCCTGGAACCACCACTGGTCTTGGGACCACCCCTACCTCACCTTTGACCACCACCTTCCCTGAGTCCACCACAGCCACAGGCTCGACCACAATCTCTGGGACCCCTGACACCACCCCTGGGACAACCACCACAAACCTTGGAACCACAACCCCCCCTGGGTCCACCAGCAGTCCAGAGACCAGCACAATCCTTTGGAGCACCACAATCTTGGAGACAACCATGACCCCTGAGACAACCTCAACCAGTCCTGAGGCCACCACCAGTCCTGAGACCACCCCTAACTCACCTTGGACCACAGCCTCCCCTGAGACCACCACCAGCCCTGAGACCACCACAATCCCAGGGACCACCATGCCCCCTGAGACCACCACCACCTTCCCAGAGACCATCACCACCACTACTACCTCAGAGATAACCATGACCCTTGAGGCAACCTCAACCAGTCCTGAGGCCACCACCAGTCCTGAGACCACCACCAGTCCTGGGACCACACCTACGTCACCTGGGATCACATCCTCCCCTGACACCACCACCAGCCCGGAGACCACCACAAACCCAGGGACCACCATGCCCCCTGAGACCACCACCTTCCCTGAGACCATCACCGCCACTACTCCAGAGACAACCATGACCCCTGAGACAACCTCAACCAGTCCTGAGACCACCACTGATCCTGGGACCACCCCTACCTCACCTTTGACCACATCCTCCCATGAGACTGCCTCCAGCCCTGAGACCACCACAAACCCTATGACCACCATCACCCTTGGGAGCACCAGCACCTTCCCTGAGACCACCACCACCGTCATAAGTGGGACCACCACCACCAGCTCCCCTGAGACAACCATGACCCCTGGCACCACCACAACTGATTCGTGGACCACCACGCCCACTCCTGGTACTTCGACCCCACCTGAGACCACCACCTACCCTGGAACTACCACCAGTCCTGGGACCACCCCTACCTCACCTTGGACCACCACCCTCCCTGAGACCAGCACAGCTGCTGGGACCACCACAATCCCCGGGACCACTGACACCACTCCTTGGACAACCACCACAAACCTTAGAACCACAACCACCCCTGGGTCAACCAGCAGTCCAGAGACCAGCACAATCTTTTGGAGCACCACAAACTCAGAGACAACGACGACCCCTGAGACAATCTCAACTACTTCTGAGGCCATCAGCACACCTGGGACCACCCCTNCAATCTTTTGGAGCACCACAAACTCAGAGACAACGACGACCCCTGAGACAATCTCAACTACT
>VWPU01010693.1:0-18464 GCA_013398955.1 Callaeas wilsoni
GGGGATTTTGGGGATTTGGGGGGAGGATGCGGTCACCTGGTGCATACGGAGGTAAAACGTGGCGTTCCTCCCGCTCCCGAGGCCACAGAAAAGATGAAAGGAGCTCTAAAATTTAGGTTGGGTTGGTTCAAAGGAACGAGGCGTGGCTCAGCCAGGATGGGTTTTCCCTAAATCCCCTTCAACTCCCACCAAAACAAACCACGGAGTTGACGGAAGTCACGAAGGGCCAGATCTTGGGGTATCACGGACATTTGGGATGGGGCATGCTCCTGGATGGGTTTTCCCTAAATCCCGTTCAACTCCCACCAAAACAAACCACGGAGTTGACGGAAGTCACAAAGGGCCAGGTCTCGGGGTACCACGGACATTTTGGGATGGAGGATTCCCGTGGAAGGGGTTTCCCTAAGTCCTGAAGAGCGCCGAGTAGGACAAGCGAGTGGGTCGAGGGGGGTCACGAAGGGCCAGGACACGGGGTATTATGGACATTTGGGATGGGGAAGTCCCCGGGATGGGTTTTCCCTAAATCCCCTTCAATTCGCACGAAAACAAACCACGAAGTCGACGGAAGTCACGAAGGGCCAGATCTTGGGGTATCACGGACATTTGGGATGGGGCATGCTCCTGGATGGGGTTTCCCTAAATCCCGTTCAACTCCCACCAAAACAAACCATGGAGTCAGTGGAAGTCACGAAGGGCCAGGTCTTGGGGGGTCACAGACATTTGAGATGGGGCATTCCCTTGGAAGGGCCTTCCCTAATTCCTCTTCAACTCCCACCAAAACAAACCATGGAGTCAGTGGAAGTCACGAAGGGCCAGGTCTCAGGGTATCAGGGACATTTGGGATGGAGAATTCTCGTGGAAGGGGTTTCCCTATTTCCTCTTCAACTCCCACCAAAACAAACCACAGAGTCAAACAGCCACGGAAGGGCCAGGTCTCGGGTATCATGGACATTTGGGATGGGGAATTCCCCTGGATGGGTTTTCCCTAAATCCCCTTCAATTCCCACGAAAACAAACCACGGAGTCAAGCAGCCACGGAAGTCACGAAGGGCCAGGTCTCGGGGTATCACAGACATTTGGGATGGGGAATTCCCCTGGATGGGTTTTCCCTAATTCCTCTTCATCTCCCACCAAAACAAACCATGAAGTCGACGGAAGTCATGAAGGGCCAGGTCTCGGGGGGTCATGGACATTTTGGGATGGGGAATTCCTCTGGATGGGTTTTCCCTAAATCCCATTCAACTCCCACCAAAGGAACCACGTAGTCAAACAGCCACGGAAGTCACGAAGGGCCAGGTCTTGGGGTACCGCGGACATTTTGGGATGGAGAATTCCTCTGGATGAGTTTTCCCTAAATCCCCTTCAACTCCCATCAAAACAAACCACGGAGTTGATGGAAGTCACGAATGGCCAGGTTTCGAGGAGTCACCAGAATTTTGGGATGGGGAATTCCCCTGAGAGGCACAAAATGTTGGGAACACAGGGAGGGTTTGGCAGTGCTCTTTCTCATCCACATAGGGCACGGGAAGTTGTGGAAGCAGCAGGTGGAAGTTGGCAGAGGGGAAAGAATTCTTTTTCCTCCCCGTTTCCAGGCTCCATGGGCAGCAGCTCTGGGAGCCAGGGATGCTGTGTGCATCCCATGAAAAGTCCGGCCAAACATGCAAAAGGAGTTACTATATATACATACATATATAAATAAAATATAATAAATACGATTTTGTGGGTCAAAAGAAAAAAAAAAAGTAAAAAAAGAACGACCAAACCCGAGTGTAATTCAGCATTGGAAGAATTTTGGGGAGCACTGTGGCACGAGGACAGCTGTTCTCCCAAGTGACACACATGTGGACATCAGCAGGAATTAACCTGGAGACCCTGAGGGTGCGGGAAAAACAAATCCTTGCTCCTCCTGGTACTTTCGGCCGGGTCACTGTGGGAAATGAAAGCCCAAACTCCACCATTTCGGGTTTTCCAGACCCTTCGTGCACCAGCCTGGCAACAGTGAGGGGCACAAGGGGCATGGAAGGTGCTGGTGCATCCCATGGGCTGCAGGGAGCTGGGAGATGCAGGGAGCATGGAACAACCACAACGTTCTTGGTGGCCCCCGCACCAAAAAATCAGATTCTAAAATTTATTTTAAGGTCTGTATTAACGCCGCCGGACTTTGAGTCCTGCTAAGGGCTTCTACACAGCACCTCCACTTGTGGCACTCCCAGGGGAGATTTATCCCAGGGGATTTGATGCTCACCTGGGGCTGGTTTGGGTCACCTGCCCCATCCCTCCCCTCGCAGACCTGAGGAAGGGATCCCCTATAACGAGCGTTATTCCTCCCTGCAGCCAGCTCCTATGAGCCGCTAATCATCTTATTACTCTTTATAGTCTGCTTCAAGCACAATTAGAAGGGGGGAAAAAAAAAAAAAAAAAGAGAAAATCTACACAAATTTCCAGCCAAAAGCACGGTTTAGTTCTGTTGAAAATCCCTGGAAAACAGCGGCGCTCCTTTGCTCCCCTGACGGACACGGATGCTCCTGCGCTCCGCAGAAGGGCTGGATCTGGACCTGGATCTGCTCCTTCACAGCACGACTCCTTCGGGCTCCAGCAGCAGGAAGTCACGGAGAGCCTTGGGCACGGGCAGCAAAGGGATGAGGGAATGGCACTTGCTTCCAAAATTTCTCCGGATGGCGGAGCGGCACAAGTGCTGCAGGCACCGGGCTGTGCCCGCCAGCCCGAAAAAGGACTCGTAGAATGGCTGGTGCTGCTGCAAAGAGAGGGGCAACACCTGCATCACCCACCTGGGCGTGGTCTTTTCCCCACTGCCAAGGAAGCTGGAGGTGTTTTGGGATGAAGATCTAAGGGATGGAGGGAAGAAGCCCATGTGGGACTGTGGGTCAGGGCACTGACACGGCTCCACAGGCAAAGGGTGGGTGAGGAGTTCTGGAATTCTCCTGTGGAAGGACCCTGGGGAAAGCCAGCCTTGGGGAGGGTGCAGCAGCATCCACAGAAAGCCGATGTAGAAGAGACCCTGTTCCTGAGACAGGGAAACAAAGCAGGATTGGGCTGTGCAGCCTCGGCCTTTCCTTAATTTGGGAAAAAAAAAATCCTTTCTCCCATTCCCCAGAACAAGCTGAAGGCTTTATTTGCATTCCAGCAACCGTCCCTCACTGCCTGTGGGGCCAGGAGCCATCCCAAATCATCCCAGAGTGGGCTGGCTGTACCTGTCGCACGTCTGAGGAGGAGATTTTCCAAACAAAAATGAGTGATGCTGGCTCCTGCCGGGAAGCGCTCCGGCTCCAGGGTCACTTCCAGAGCCTGAGAGTGGATTTTATGGCAGGTTGGAGCAGGGATGTGGGGTCTGAGGGTGGTGGAGCTGAAGGGATGCAAACCTGGAGGGATCAGGTGTGTGGCAGTGCCCTGGGGAACATTCCTTTTGTTTTTCCTCCATCCAAGTGAAGTCTGGGTGGGAGGAAAAAACCCACTCTGTGGGGAAAATAAACCCCTGTTCTGTGGGGAAAAGCCGCTCCTTGGGTCTCAGCCACCCCTGCCAGCGCTGTCTCACCTGGAACACCTCCTCTGGCACGGCCTTGGCCCACTCCAGGGAGACCGGGATTTGCGAGTAGGAGTTGAAGAGGACTTCGATGACCTCCGGCACGGCCGCGCAGGATTTCAGCACCTGTGCAGGGACAGCGAGGGCTCAGACAGACAGGCAGGTCCCCAGGGAGATGACATCCACCTGCTGCAGCCAGGGTTTGTCCCACCCCGCCAGGCTCCAGGCCGGGATAGCCCCGTGTCGGGATCAAGCGGGTGTGGGGTTTCTCCTGGCACGTTTTGGAGCTCTTGCTCCATCTGTGGAGCAGTGGGAAGACCCGCCCCGCTGAGACACTTCTTCCTCTGGATGCAGCCCTCGCCTCCTATTCACATTTTTGGCTCGTGCCCGACAAGGCAGGACAATATTTTCTTTATGGTTTGACGTAAAAACCAATGGAACGCGGAGCCGTGAGGCGGCTGCACCGTGGCTCGCGTGCCAAGCCTGTCTCTGATATTCCCCAGGCAGGGAAAAATCCCTCTGAGCCACGCTGGCTCCATCCCGCCCTTCTGCTGGGCTTTCACTTCCATGGCTCCCCACAGTCCCCTCTCCCTGCGCGGACTGGGAATCTCTCCCAAATTCTCCCACCCCGCCGCCTTTCCACTCCCCAAAGCTCCCGACCGCAAGAGCCCCGGCGCGAGGGGATCTCTGGGCGCCCTTTTGGGGCCGGCACCTTGACGAAGGCGGGGGGCCATATCTTCTGGGAGCCGTGGTTGAGCAGCAGCTGGACCGTGAGGTGGGGACGCAGATCCCGGCGGGAGGCAGCGCCCAGCAGGGCACAGCCCAGCGGGGACACGCCGTCGTAGTCGATGGCGTTGGCGTCGGCCCCGCGCCGCAGCAGCAGCCGCGCCAGCTCGGCGTTGGCCGCCCCGCACGCCCGGTGCAAGGGGCTCCTCCAGCTCTCATCCCGGGCGTCCACGTCGGCGCCGTGGGCAGCCAGCAGCTGGAAAAGCCGCAGGGAATCCTCGCCCGCGCCCGGGGCCCGCCCGCAGAGGATGCCCAGGGCCGTCTCCTCCCGCGCGTTGCGGGCGTCGACGCGCGCCCGGCGCCGCAGGTAGAGGCCGGCGTGGTCGTAGAGGCCGTGCCTGGCGGCCACGTGCAGGGCGGTGTCCCCTCCGGCCTCGCTCGGCAGCTCCACGGCGGCCCCGTGTCTCAGCAGGAGCTGGGCACACCTGCAGGAAGGTGGGAAGGATGGGGGTGCACCCCCAGGATGGGGTTTGAGGGGTGGTGTGGGCTGGAGCCATGAGGGATGGTGGGGTGGGGTGAGGATGGAAGTCATGCTGGAGCTGGGGTCGTGGCACTCAGGGATTTTGGGCGGACGCAGCAGAGGCTGGGCAGGGTGGCACTGCGCCCTGGTGCCCTCCACTGTCAGGGCAGTGGTGGTTTGGGCAACGTCCCCCTCTGCCCCTTGACCAGCATCAGCCATGAATGGTCATCTTCGACCATCCTGGACTGCCCTTGACCATCTCGACCATTCTTGACTGTCCTCGACCATCTGGACTGTCCTCGACCACCTTGACTGTCCTCGACCACCTTGGCTGTCCTCGACCATCCTTGACTGTCCTCGACCACCTTGACTGTCCTCGACCACCTTGACTGTCCTTGACCACCTTGACTGTCCTCGACCACCTTGACTGTCCTTGACCATCCTTGACTGTCCTTGACCACCTTGACTGTCCTCGACCATCCTTGACTGTCCTCGACCACCTTGACTGTCCTCAACCACCTTGACTGTCCTCGACCACCTTGACTGTCATTGACCACCTTGAGTGTCCTTAACCACCTTGACTATCCTTGACCATCCTCAAACATCCTTGAAGATCCTTGACTGTCTTCAACTATCCTTGACTGCCTCTGACCATCCTTGACCACCCTGACCATCTCGATCACCCCTGACCACCTTGAGTGCCCTCGACCACCTGGACCATCTCGACTGTCCCTGACCATCCTTGACCACTGCTGAGCACCTTGACCACCCCTGACCACCTTGAGTGCCCTCGACCACCTGGACCATCTCGACTGTCCCTGACCATCCTTGACCACTGCTGAGCACCTTGACCATCCTAGGCCCACTTGCTTGGATATAAAAACGGATTTCCCTTCTCCCTTTAAGGGACCCGAACACCTGTGTCGTGCTCACTAAAGGATTGTGTTTTCACAGAATCACGGAATACCCTGAGCTGGGAGGGACCCGCTAGGATCACGGAGTCTAAGGGAGGAGCACCAACCTTTAACCCCCCGCGCCTCTTTAATTTTCCACTCATGAGCTTTTCTTTTAGCTCAGGTGTCACCGGAGCCCCGCGTGAGGTTCTGGGCTGACACAGGAGCGACACGAGGGGGAGAGGAGTGCCAGCCTGATCCTTCCAGCAGCAGGGATGGCAAAGAAGAGGAGCCCCAGCGAGGAAGGACAGCAGCAAGATATTGCTTGTTTTTCCTGGCCCAGGGGAATGCTAATATATGTGGGGAAAATAACAATAATAAATAAATTTTTTTAAAAAATAGTGATATACTTGACTCTTTGTGGACCTGCCTCATCACCTCCCCTCAGATTTGATGGGAGGTGGGAAGGTTTTCACTGTCCTTGGCAGTGCAGAATCTACCAACACCTCTCTGGGCTGCTTTTCCCACGCATCTCAAGCCTGAGTTTGCCAGGAAAAAACCCTGCAGGATCTTTTCCTGCACCCTGGGCAGCTGCAATGCTCCTGGAGGTGCCAGCCCTCACCAGAGGCATCCACCACGGATGCTCTGCCTGGGATGTTGTTGTGTGCAAGTGGATTTAGGTGGGGTTGTGCCATTCCCAGAATCCTCAGATCCTTACTTTCCAATTTTATTTTTTGATCTAGCGTGCTGAATCCCTTTCTCAAGCAATGTTTTGTCTCCCTGAGGCTTTTTTGGGGCTTGCTGGCTGTTGTTGGAGGGGATCACTCAGACACTCAGTCTCATTTATTGGTCTTGTCCATCCTTGTCAGCGGGGAATTTGTAGCCCTGATTATAATTATTCTCTTGGGACCTCTCCGGAGCAGCTTAATCTTGATGTCGCAGGTAGCTCTGGCACCCTAAAGTAACATATTCAGGGCAAACCAAGGGATGGTTCTGCAGGGGAAAGTGGGGGAAAAGGTATTGCTGACTTGGCTGCAAAAATGCAGCAGCCTAGCCCGTGAGAAAAATCCCCTTTTGTTCTGTTTTCCTTCTTTTTTTGGGGTAGCTTAAAGCATTCCCAGGCAAGGAGGTGGCTGTGCCCAGAGACCTCAGGCACAAACATTGCCCTGGTTTGGGTGAGAGTGCCCGGGCTGAAGATTTCCACCTGCACAGGCACCACAGAGGGAATATTTCCTCTGCCTTAATTTCCAGGTGAAGAATGATCACCTAGCAAAGCCAGGAGCTGCATCCAGCCCGGCATCCTCGCTGTGCCATGGGGCTTTTCCTACAGAGAATTCAATACTGGGAGCTCAGCTCCCCTTGATCTCCTGCTAGGCATCCCAAATATCCTCCTGTGGAAATGCCATCCTTCCCAGAGGCTGCATCACTGGAGGGTTGTTCTTTTTGGTGATCAGGTTCCAAGGCTCACCTGCTGGAAGAAACCCAAGCTGCTTTATACTGAATTTTCCCCCTGGGGGCTCCTCCCTTGGCACAGAGGGAATGCTGGCAAGGAGTTATGAATAAGGGATGATCTCTTCCAGCGAATGGAAAAGGCGGGAGCCTGGGAGGGCCATTTGCCTCCTGTTTGGATATCTGGACAGCGGCAGGTTCTGGGTAGATGCTCTTGTTAACCTTTAAAATCTCTGTTCGTGAATTCACGTGCTCCAACACTTCACCAGCGTTTNCTCTTCCAGCAAATGGAAAAGGTGGGAGCCTGGGAGGGCCATTTGCCTCCTGTTTGGATATCTGGACAGCGGCAGGTTCTGGGTAGATGCTCTTGTTAACCTTTAAAATCTCTGTTCGTGAATTCACGTGCTCCAACACTTCACCAGCGTTTCTGGCTTCCTGTGTTTTCATTAACGCCCGGGTTGTTGCCACCAGATTAGACTAAAATCCCATTAAATAAGGCCCCGTGATGGCTTGCTGCTTTTTTAAGGGGTCTTCTCCAATTTTCTGGGAATACTGAAAGAGTATACTGAGTTCAGCTTTCTGTTTTTCCTCAGCAGAAATTCGGTGGCAAAACAAACAACTTTGTTTTCCATCCAGCCTGGCACCTAATTTTGACTAATTTAAACTCACTCCCAAGCCATTCCCAACTCATTTGCAGGTGATGGATGAGGTCTCCTTGCTTGGGCAAGTCACTTCTTAGGGTAAAGGAGATTTGGGGCTGAGTGGTGTTAGTGCTCCACCTTTGCCCTGCCCTGGGCTCCTGGATCAAATGAAATGGGAGAAAATTATTTGGGACTGATTTTTTAAAAATTTCTTCGCCCATCAGAGAGTCAGGGCAGGATGTGGCCATTGCCCTCCTGATGCCAGGACGGCTCCCGCTGGCTGGGATGAGAAACATCCAGGCTGGGAAAGTGGGATTTCGCTAGAAATGGGTTGCGATGAACAACCAGCAGGAGGAGCAGGAGATTGGGGCAGCGGAGGCTGCAGGAAAATTCCTGTCCCCAAAAGCCACTCAGGCCCCAGTTTCCTTAAGGAAAAATCTCCTGATTGTTTTTTCCTCCCGTCCCTGGGGTCGGAGAGAGGTTTGTCTGTAAAAGCCCTCATTTCATCACATCTCGGAGAGCAGGGCCAGGCCTTGGGGCTGTGCCTGGGGCTGCTTTTGGGCTCTTTACTTCTCGCTCAGGACCCATTAGGGAGCTGCTCCTCCCCAGCTTCCGAAAGGATGGCTCCAAACGCTCCGAGTGTTGTATTTAGCAAGGCTAAACAGAGCAGAGGATGAGGTTTAGCACTAGATGATGCTAAATGCTGGCTTTTCAAATCCCTGGGCTTTTTTTCCTTGCAGTGCTGCCTATTTCCCACGGCCACGGGGGCAGAGCGTCCAGGAGGATGCTGGAACAGCTGGAAGGTGCCATGGGGCTGGGTCCACTGGTTCAGTACCAATTTCCCTGGCATTTGGGAGCCTGGCCCTGACCACGGTGCCTTTTTAGGCACCTGCCTTCGTGCTCAGCTCCTGTTTCCTGCTAATTCCTCCCACGCTGTCCCTGGCAGCTCTGGTGCTCGCTCCCCATCCCGCTGCTCCGTGCATGGAGTCCCTTGGGCACTGCCTGAGCTCCTGCATTGACCCATCCCACCTTTTACCCCCCCATCCCTCAGCTCTGGGGGCTCAGAGCAGGCGGGTAACTCTGCTTCCATTTCCCAGCGGGGAGGGAAGGCTGGGAGAAGGGAAGTGCTCAGCTGAGTTACGTGGAAGTGGGGGGGACATCCTCTCGTCCCATCCCTTGGCTTCACGGAGCCCTCTTCCCTAGGTGCAAGGCTGGAGAAGGGAATTTCCTCTCCAGGCAGGCTCTCCCTGGTCGCAAGGGAATCCTGGGACGTTCAGGGAGATCTGAAGGAGGACTCTGCAGAATGTTCAGCATCCCTTCTTCCGTGGGCACCGTGATGGGAGGCGGGAGCCGCGTCCTGCATCCCCGCCGGGCGCCTTCCCACCGCCCCACGCCTGCTCTCCCCTCCCCGCCGCCGGCGAGACTCTTCCTCCTCTCCCCCTCAATTATTTTTATTTTATTTTTTTTCGGGGTGCCAATAAAGGCAGGCTCCTTTAATCATCCCGGCTTTAAGAGGGAAAAGGGAGAGCGCCAGGGAGAGAGTGCAGTGAATTTAGAGACTCATCTTACCCCACCATGTTAATTATCTCGGCTGTAAAAAAGAGGTCAAGGAGAGGAACTCTACTAAATAGGCCGACGTTGGCATGAACAGCTCCTAAAGTGAAGAAGGTAAGACTGAACTTTACTGGAACTTTTTTTTTTCCATCTCTTCAAAAAGCTCCTAGATTAAAGCTCTGATATCCTTTTTGTTGAAATCTCATGGATTCTGAAGCTCAAATGGCTGGAAGGAAGCCCAGATAATTTTTTTTTATCCCAGTCACTGAGAGGCTCAAAGGTTTTAAGTCCTGCCCCCATGGTGAATTGCCGAGTATATGGGAATACAGAAGAACCTGGCACATAGGTGTTCTGGCCATTGTTATCGAGAGGGAGAAAAATAAAATAGCTCTCTATGTAGGTCAATGACCTGCTCTTTGTTGTCAGTAAAAAATTAAGGATGACCTAAAATCTACTACTCAACGAAAAAAATAATAAAATAAAAAAAAGGGAGGCGAGGTAAAGTAGTCTCCCCCTAATCAAAGAGGAAATGTTTGTGTTACCCAAAGCTTGACCTCCTCAGTCTCTAACTTTAGCAAAGTCTTTGCGATTGAAAAAGCAGTGGTCGAAACCTCAAACCCTGTCTGAAATGTCTATTAATTTTTGATCTTTCAAGGGAGTTGGCTTAGTTATTGTAGAAGCCCCCGTAGCGCCGGGCGCCGTAGTTAAGGGGCTCTCAGCATTTCCATTATAAAGCCCCAATATTCCAGGGCTTACAACTCAGCTGTTCCCACGTTGGGGCTGTCTGATCCCCTTGGTGGCTGTGCTGGCTCACCTGCCATCCCCCTCCGCCTTCCAAGGGAATGGAGCATGCAAATCAGTGAGAACAGCTCCGGTTTTTAATATATATAGATATAAAAAAATCTTTTTTTTTTCCCAAGCTTGGAAGCAAAACCAGGGCACCTGGACCTCTGCGGTCCACGGGATCCTCTGCACGCCCTGGGTTGGTTTGGTCGCCCCATCTCTTCAGGGGGAGAAGCCTAAAATTGGGGAATCACAGGGGTTTGAGGATGGGGCTGGAGCTTGAAGTTTAAGGTGCAAAGGGAACTCAGGTAAAGGAATTAAAACCAGCTCCTTATTAATTACAGGGCTGATTGTAGCACCCTCCCTTTCCCATCCCGCTCCTTCCAGCCCTCATGGCACCAAGGATGCATTGGATTCATCCCTAGATTTTCAGCTGAACCAAAAGTTGATTAATGCTTGATTTTTGGACGTCTTGCAGAGACTCTTATTTACAAGAACGGATCAAGTCTTTCCCTCTCTGGCTGCTTCCCTTCTCCAGAACTCCCTCCCTGTGTCATGGTCCATGATACGTTGAAACTTTGCTTTCACCACCTACTTCCCACTTAATCTTGCCTGACTGGAGGGGAGAGGATGGAAGCCAGTCTGGCTTTTCATGGAAGCTGGCAGATGATGGAATTCACGATGGCCCTAAGCAGTTTCATCAGGATATCAAGTGGCTGAGCTCTTTATAGGAAAACAAAAAAGGAAAATATCCGTGTGTCTAATGATCCAGGCACTGAAAGTCCTACAGAAACGTATTTTTCCATAGTTTTCCAGGTAATTTTTATGCTCATTTGTGTGATGCTGATCCAGGGTGAGATGTGGATACACGTGGAGGAGCCTCAGCCCTGACTACAAACCAAGGTGGATACGTACGTGGCTTGTGTGGGGTGAGGGGATGGGACGATTGATCCACATCCCATAAACCCATCCCGAGCATCTCTTGGGGGAAGCGTGCTGGATCTGGGATGCTGATTTTAGGAGAAATAGTCAGGAAAGAGGAGGAAGGAAAAGCTGGGGCTGGGTTGCTCCTGTCCATGGGAAGAAGATTTAGGCTGTGCAATGTGCCTGGCACCAAAGCGTCCCTATTTTCTGTCTCTGCTGCGGCAGCTGGGAGATGTGGGAAGCCTTGCCATGGATCATGGCATCTTTTTGGCAAAACTCCTGGGCTCTGAGCGCAGGGGACGCACAGCAAGGTTATCACAGCATCCCGGAATGGTTTGGGTTGGAAGAGACCTCAAAGCTCATCTCATTCCCATGGGCAGGGACACCTTCCACTATTCCAGCTTGCTCCAAACCCCACCCAGCCCGGCCTTGGGCACTTCCAGGGATGGCCCCAGCAGCGGGGTGGCCTCCTTACCGCAGGGAGCCGCGGCTGGTGCAGAGGTGCAGCGGGGCCATCCCGTGGTCGCCGCGCAGGTTGGGGTCGGCCCTGTACTCCAGCAGCAGCTCCACGCAGTCGCCGTGCCCCGCCAGGCAGGCCTCGTGCAGGGGTCCCTGTCCCCCTGGGGCCAGGTTGGGGTCGGCCCCGTGGCGCAGGAGGTGGCGCAGGCAGTCAAGGTGGCCGTGGCGGGCGGCGAGGCACAGCGGGGTGCTCAGCTCCAGCCTCTCCTCCAGCGCCCACAGCCCTGCGGGTCACAGGGACGGGATGAGCCCCTGGACTCCCATCCCCTGCCCACCAGCCTTGTGGCTGAACCAGCTCCAAAATGCTTTTCCCGTTGTTCTCTGGCAGCTTTAGGCGGGGCTGGTTGCGCTTGGTGGCTCTGATGGCGGTTGGCAAGAGGGGAAGCAAAACTCCCTCGGCGTGTGCTCGTCCAGGAGCAGGATTTCGTGTGGAATGAGGCGGGCAGGCAGTGCCCTGCCTGCCACCAGGGCACACAATCCTGTGTGCAAGAGGCTGGCAGGAGCTACAAGGCAGCTCACGAATTCCCCAGAGGAGGAAAAGCTGTCTTTGCTGGGAATGAAGGCCTCCAAGCCAGGTGGGAGCATGTTGGGAGGGTGATGGAGGGCCGGGCATGGAATGTGCTGGGTTTGGGGTCATCCAGAGCGAGGAACTGCACTTCCCAGCAGCTCCAGGACCTCCTGGACCATCTCCACGAGCACCTGGGACCATGGGGAGCATCACCTCAGGAGGAGACACCAGGTACCACCACCCTGAGGGCATCTTAGCCCTCCCAGATAGGACCACGAGGAATTTGGGCCGCGAGGCCTCTTGCAAGTGTTCCCAAGCTACAGGGCGTCTAATCCCAACCTGAAAAAATCACGTGGATGCACACATTTTACACTTCCAGTGGGTTAGTACGTGCAGAAGGGAAGAAAATGTTAAAAGTGATGAATGTTTACTGCCAGAACTGTGGGCTAACCACAAACCATCCACCTTGGGAACACTTAAGGCACCTAAATGCACTGCACCTCTCCTTTTCAGGGTTAGTAAATACCCATTCATTTCATTTTCCTGGCCTGGCCTTTAAAGGAAAAATACCTGAGAGTCCGTAAGAGGCTTGGCTTTTCGCCTGCCACTCCAGCTCGTTTTTACTGATCTCAAAGACCAGGTTGACATCCTGGTGGTATCGCTCAGTCAGGACCTGGAGGCTCCTCAGGTCTCCCGTGACCAGGGCTGTGTAAAACCTGGCGACGGGAGCGCGAGCTGCTATGGGATGCTCCGGATCCAATTTGGAGGAAATCCTCAGCTTTGCTGTCACAGCTCCTGGTAACTCGCTCATTCCAGTGCTTCCCGGTGTGCAGGTCCCGGCTGGGGGGATAGCCAGGCTTTTATAGTTCATTGTTTCCATCCTCTTGGCTCATTGTCTAATTATAATCCAGTCCAGGCTCTATTGTGGCGTATTTATAACTCCAGAGGGGTTGGAGCTATGGACACGGGGTACAATGAGGGTCAGGCCGTGCTCCAGCAGCACCACTTGGATTAAACCGCTGGATTATTTGCAGGCTCCAACTTGGGACACGGCTGTTTAGGCTGGGAGGAAAACCAGGTGCCTGGTCTTTAGGAAAGTGAAAAAAAGAGGAAAAGATAAAGAAATTAGTCAACTGCTGTCTGTCCATCCCTGATAACCTTATTTGTGTCCTCTGAGCTCTGGGAGGTTTTTCCCCCTCCCTCTATTTTTTTTTTTTTCATTAAGGTACTCATATGAGATTCCAGTCTTGTGGTTGCTCTCTGGAAAAATCTGGGCTATGTGTCACTGGCCTGGCCTGGAATGCTGGGATGTCCCTGCAAAGGCCAGCGAGGTACAAATCCTCCTGGGGCTTTGGCAGGGGAAGCTGCTCTCCCAAACAGTGCCTTGTATAGGAGAGAGAAAGCATCCAAACTCTCCTGCCATTGGATGACAGCACAGCTTTCCCTGTTCCCACTTCGCCGAGGCTCCTTTCCTCAAGGTCACCGGAGAAATCCGTGGTGGGGACGAGAATAGAGCCTGGCATCTCGTGACTTGGAGGCTCTGGGTGACAAATCCCCTTCCCATCCACCTCTTTGGGGAGTCAGATTTGGGATGTTCAACCAGAGCTGGAATGCTGCATGGTTCCCGTTGTGTGGAGTCAACATGAGGCTGGGAAAAAGGTTTGGGACCTTGCTGGTGATCCTGAGCATCTCTGGGCCAACACCCCCGTGCTGCCGGAGCCACCTGGAGCTCCTCCGTGTGTGCCCTCAGCATGGCTGTGGTGACACCCACCGCTGGCCCTGGACACTGTGGGAAGAGCATGGAGCCCCAAAAACCCCACGGTGTGTCCATGCGGGATGGGGCTGTGCTGAGCCAAGGGGTTCATGGTGAAGGGCCCCGCCTTTAAGGTCCCTGTTCAGGGGAAGCGGCATCGGGAGCTAATTTGAGGCCATCCTAGGTGGTCTTCCCTGTTTTCTCCTCTTTCCCCCTTTATGTCAAGGCTGGCATTCCCACCTGGCTGTCCACAACCTCTCTGTTGGTTCGGAGCCTCCAAACCCCCTCATTTTGCTCTCTGCTTTTGCCCCTTGTTGCTGTTCTGCTGCACCCAGCCTTCCTGTGCCCATTCCCCTCTCCGGTATTAACTGAACCACCTCCTCCAAGCACTGCTCTGGTATGAAAAACATCCTCGTTATCCCCTGGGGTCCTTCAGCCAGCACAGGAGAAGGTTTGGAGACCCAGGGAGCGGCACAGACAGGGATCATTTACCTCAGGAACTTGTCCTGGGTCGCGTTTCCAGAGCCCTGGCTTGCTTTTCCTCTCGTCCCGTTAGCAGCCCTGCGATACTTTTGTGGTGACGTGGAGGAATCCTGCCTTCACGTGTCCTCGCTCATGCCAAAGGGATCACCTTCCCCTGGCAGGGATTACCTCCCTGGGTAAATTTAGCAGGGAGTTGTGGGCTTCCAAGCAGGGGTTCAAAGATGCAGCGAGGCAGGAGTCCAGAGCGAGGAATGAATTATTTATTAAATTTACAATACCATTTATATATTCTAGTTCCATAAAGCAATTGAACAGTGCCCACACTTCTCCTAGGGTGATTGGTCAAAGTCTCAGACACCCACTTAGAAATGTTTTTTCCTAATATAATGTACACGAGGTCAGAAGATACCAGATATGAATGCTATTTACAAAAACCCTATCTATTGTTTACCTAGCTTACACAGCAAAGGAAAAGTTCTCACAGAATGAATGCAAGAAGAGAAAATTTCCCTGCTAACAGCATTTCAGCATCCACAGGGATTCCAGACCTTCTGGACTAATTTTGTTAGAGGGTTGTGTATATGTGTGTCTGGCACTGAACTGCCCTTGAGAGCGGGCTGAAATACCCCCTGACCCTTCTCAATCAGCACCTATTTGCATATAAACACTCTTGGGCCAGGATTGACTCGTGGCTGAGGGAAGGGGTTAAAAATAGCCACTCTGGGACAGCAAGAGTGGAGAGAAAAGGTCCCCTTGGCACACAAAACCCCCGAGTCCGAGCTCCTGCCAGCCGAGGCAAGTGCTGCTTCCACCCAGGAGTGGAGAGCGACGTCGGGATGAAGCGATGCTGCTGTGGATTCCAGGGGAATGCAGCTGCCCAGGCAGGTGGGATTTACTGCAGAGAGGAGCCAGGACAACTGTGGAACATCCTGGGGATGGCCAGGAGCAGGGGGAGAACCCCCCGGTGGGGTTTAGAAGGAAAATGAGGGTGTTTCAACTGCTTGTAAAGCACTTGTTGCCTTCAGGCAGCGAGTTTGGGCGGTGGAGGAAACCCCACAAGCCTCTCCTCTGCCACCGCTGTGCTGCAGGGCCTTGGGCACGTCACCTGTCATCACAGCTTTGTGATCCCTGAGGGTCTGAGGGTCTGATCCCGCAAAAAACCAGCCTGGGATCATCCTGCTGTGTCCTTATTTCAGCAGGGACGTCCTGCACAGACCAGAGAGCCCCAAAAAGGGGTGAGGGCGAGCACTTCTCACCGATCTCTGACACGAGAGGAGCATCTTCACCTTCCACCCGTGCCCGACTGTTTGCAGAGCACACCTCGTCGAACAAAACACAAAGCATTTCCCTTCCTCAGATCAAGTGTATCTATTAATTACGGCTTTAATTGCCTGCTCCAGCTTCCCACTACCAGGAAAACTCATTCCTGGCACAGGCAGGAGCACAACACACAGCAGCAAAAAGGGTTTAGAGAGAGCTTGTCCCCCGCCTTCAGCTGCCACACAACTCAGTCCTCACTCCGGGCGGATCTCAGCCCTTGCCCTGCTGGCTCCAAAATCCCACGAGGCTGCCTTGAAACATCCAGGTGTGCAGAGCTCCTGGCATCACCGCCCTGATTTACAGCTGCCCTCTGGCAGCAGGGAATGGCATCATTACCATCACCATTATTATTTTTCCAGGGAAACTTCCAGCCCGGCGCAGGAGCCCGAGGGCCGGCAGCCTGCAGCCCTGCCTCCTCCAAGGAGGCTGATTTAAACCTTGCATCCCTTCCCAGCCCCCCCAAAAAACTCAGACGAGGTCTCCTGCCATGGCAGCGTCCCCCCAGGACCCCGTGGCTGTGGGACAGGCGGGATGGCGATGCCACCACGCCACGGGACGAGCCACCACTGCCCCAAACCTACCTTGGAGCGACACAAAGGCGGCTGTCCTGGGCAGCGCTCGCTCATCCCCCCCGGATCACCATCCCTGCCCCGGCAGAGTGAGCTGGGAGGCTCAATTCCCTCCCTGGGAGCCAGGTGCCACCCTGCAAAGAGCCACCCTGCCCCTGGCACGTCCCCACATTTATATTTGCAGCTCTCCATGTGACGGCGCTGCCCAGTTATGCGGCTGTGGGATGAGCCTGGGGAGGGGGCCATGCCTTAAATCCCCCCCCAAAAATACTTCTGCAGATGCTGCTGCTGCTGCTGCTCAGCTCTTCTTTAAAAGCTGCTGCCCCGTGAAATATAAACTCGTCCCGAGGCTGCATTGATCTTGTCCAGTTTTTATCGGAAATTAGATAATATTTAAGCATTTCCCTTTAACAGCTCTATATAATATGGAAAGGCCCTGTGCTACAGTTAGCAGCCCATCTTCATCAGAAGTAAATAATCCAATAAACCTCCCCCCGCAACGCTTTCCAGTTATAACTGCACTGTTTTCCTTTTTTCCCCCCTTTTCTTTCCATCAATAACAATAATAAAAAAAATAGCTCTTAGCTGAAGTAAAAATCCAAGACTTCCCTTCTCCACACCTCCCTGCTGAAGAGCTGCAGCTCTGTTAATTATCCCTGGGAATTCAGTCCTGGGGCACATCCTCTTTTAAGGGTGAAGGGGAGCCCTCGCAGGTATTTAACCCCTGAGTTATGTGCTCGTGGAATGTCACCCTGTGTGCCAGGCTGGAAAACCAGCTCGGGACTGACCCTCCACCTCGTGCCTCCCATACGGTCTCGGGATCAGAGGCTCCAAAATGCCGGATTTCCTCCTGGGATGGGAGGCACCAATCTAGGGTTTGCATCCTCTCACCATCACCACTCACAGACTGCCACCTAAAAAGGGTTTTATTAAGGATTGTAAGGTGAGGACTGGGCACTTCAGGACTCAGATCCCAGTCCTTTCCCCTCGACTCGTGGAATCTGAAGCAGATTCACCCCATTCCCCAGCTGGAATTCCACCGCTCTCATGGCTATAGGAGGTGGAAACAGAGGAGCTGGATGGCACCACGAGCTCCAACAAGCCCTTGACTTGGTTTCATGTCATCCCGAGCCGTTTTGCTCCTGAGCACAATTAGTTTTTGACACCTGAAAGTGCCAGGTAGTTGTGGAAGTTATTTATGGATTGGAGGATGTGCTTCCCAACTAGAAAGTTACGGCGATAATTGCTTGCCCTCTGGGATGCAGGAGAACAAACCCAACTCTCCCTTGTTGCCCACACCCCTCTCTGGGGGATTGATTTATCCCTTTCCACTGGACACATCAGAACTCGGCTTGTCAGTGTTAATTAGCGGGGCCTTGGCCCGGTTCGTTACTGCTCCCACCTCTCCTCCGAGCAGCTGCACTTCCAGGAGGGAAGCACCTGGTTTGCCTGCTCGGCTCTGCCCCCATTCCTGCCCCCTCTTCCCATCACCTGTGGGGCAGGGGCTGCAAATTACAGGTTGTTTGTGTGCTGGGAAGAGCAGCCGCTTGTGGGATCATCCCTCACGGCAGGGAGCTGTCAGCACAATGTCCCCGCTGCCACCCCCGAGCTGAACCCCGCTCTGGATGTGGAGTGAGGGATGCCAGGACTGTAGGATGTCCCTGACACTGCTGATGGGCGAAATGCGGTGTCACCAGCAGGGCAGGGACATCTCAGGACCGGGAGATTCGAGGGAGCAGGGATGGGTTCGTGAATACAAAACGGAATGGTGGCTGGGGGCAGGACCCTGCTTTAGGGTTCTGGGTGGGTCAGAGAAGACCCTGCGAGGATCGGGCAGGTTTTGGGACCACGCGTGTCCACACCAGTGACCCTCCAACCAGCACAGGCTTCTACGGGGCTTGGAAACGACACCAAACCCCCAAATTTCAGGCGGGCCTGATGACTTTTAGCATTTCTCTCTGCCCAGCACCCCCTCCCTCCCTGAGAGGCTTTTTGGGAGCGGAGTGGTGGCACTTGGGATGAGTAATTAGAGTAATTACGGGTGTATCTTCCCAAACTTTGTGCTGAGTGGCGCTAATGGCTCGTTTGCATGATTGCCATCTCCCGCTGATCTCCCAGCCTATTCACTGCCCCAATTGTTCCCAAAGAGAGGAGAGGATTGCACCCAGGCCTTGAGCTCTCCTCAAATTTTCACTGGGGCTTAGAGCCCAACACGCCCTATCCAGGCTGATGGTTTTCTTCGCTCTCCAAATGGTATTTCTTGGTGGTTTTTTTTTTCCTT
>VWPU01010695.1:0-24312 GCA_013398955.1 Callaeas wilsoni
ATGAAGCATAACAAAGTATCCACAGAAATTTAAGTAACATAAATTGAATCTGTGATAAAAGCGTAGCAACACGTTTTCCAAGGCATTTACGGATACTAGGAGGACAAAACCAGGAGTTTTCCATGATCCTCTAACGAGACTTTCAATATAATACCTGTGCTAAGTCTCATAATTTTTGTACAATAACCACAGCTACTAATCACAAAGTATGTGCAGTTTAGGCTTACAATGCATAAAGTTTAATATTCTACTTTTGTGTTCCTAAGGCCCATAGGGGGTTCCACATTCCAACTACTGAATATTCCTACTCGGTCACTTCAGTGAAACTATAAGCATGACAGGTCTCCACAAATAAAAGTGTCAAAAGATTGAGGTAGGTGATAATCATAGACAGAACTTACACTTGAATATAAACAGATAAGAAATTTAAAGTAAAAAGACTCATAAACAACTTCACTTGGTTGCTTCGTGTCAAAGAAGGAAGAAGCAATTTCACAAAAATGCAGATTGCCAGAATACATGAAGCACAGTTTTAACACCTGCAATGAATTTGTGCCGTAAGTGGAGCTGCCGTTACCTCCAGAAAGTTAATTCCAGAAATTGCATGGAGCACACATTTCTGCAGATTAGCTCTAGAAGCATTTTTTTCCATAACCTTCACATTTACACTGAAGAGCTATAGCAAGTACTACCCAACGTGTCTCAATTTCCTACACTCTGGCTGCCAAATGTTTCATAATGTGCCAGATAATTGCACTAATTCTTGCTCTGAGAGACATAAAGGACATTTATTACTTTTTCCCCTGTGTCAGCAGATATGATATGCCACAGCTGACTACCTTGAATTTTGCTGCTGTACGGGACAATACAAATGATTTATTCTGAGTCTTTGAAGGCCTCAGGCCACTCAGCAGGAAGTGGTATAGAGCAATCTCACTGACAGTGCCAGTTGCAAGGCTCTCCTCTGCACCCAACTACCAAAAAGGGGATTTTTCATAATCCTAGGAGGTAAGTCACCAAGCACAGCATCAGTCAAATGTTTTACCAAAAAAATTAGCTCCAGATTTACTGGGTTGTCTCCCAGAGTCGATGAGATCAGAATGACTGTAAAAAGGTAAAGATTACATTTATAGGGCAGACATACTTCTATTTATGGTAGCTGTTGTCTTGACAGGTCACTGGCAGGGACACCCTATGCTGATTTCTTTCAAGGCTTCTCAGACTGGTCATTGCCACAAGCACTCAGTTCAGCACTGAATGTACTTTAAAAATCAGGCAAAGGCACACGTTCAGAAGTAGCTGGGCCGTGTCACATAAGAGCAGGACATGTAAAAACTGAAGCAGCTCATCAGTCAATAAGGGAGCATACTGGACTCTTATGTGCAGATACAGGAATCAGTGGGCACACGTTGGGATAATTTGGGAATGGATATAAAGGAACAAAATCTTCTTGCATATGTGTGCATGCATAGAAGCCCCAGGTGAGAGCAAATGTCACCTGATGGCAGAAGAGTGACAGTCAGGGAAGTGTTTTTCGAGTTAATGTGGGGGCCAAGGGATAGATTCTTGGTGAAGGCCTTTTAGCATCAGCCAATGTTTATAAGTATCACCACACAACTAATCCAAACACTGATAAATAAACCTCATCTGTCTCCACTCATTTACTAACTTCAGTATGCAGATATTAAGGAACTTGGGGTCTGGTTGCAAAACTGCTTTGTTCCATTGCTGAATATCCTCCGTGGTGAGGTTTTTTCCCCAGAGGACAGAGTGGCATAGCTATAACCATACCACATCTTGTTAGATTCGTTTCCCTTGCTGTACTTCTGCCAAAGATATAAACTTGTATCACCTCCAAAGGTCAAATACTAGTACACCTGGTAATAAACCCACAGAGAAGGAAAACAGAGACCACATATAGAGACCTATGAAACTCCAGCAAGGTTTAAAAGCACAGTTCTCCACAACAAAGCCTGTCATTGATGCTGGGTACCAATTTTGCTGAACATATATTTTTTAAATTAATTTGGCTTGCCACAAAAAAAAAAAAAAGCTGAATAACAAGGCTTTTTTACTGCATAGAAGATAATAAGTGCTAATATATACATTTTGTGAAGTGTCATTGGCTTATAGTGCATATTAAGCTGGCATTGCTCTGATCCACTAAAACAAAGATTTACAAGTTGTAACAGGTATAAATATTTTAACATCCTCTAGTGTCAACAATGAAAGGGAAAATCCTCCATTATCTGATCACACTACAGCTGTTCCTTTTTACCACCTTGACTTGCATGACATGTTGTCGTCCCCTTTTTAGCTTCCAGTTTTGTGCCCGCTCACCATCACCCCAAACACACTTCTCTTGCTCCAGCCAAGCACTCACTGCTTGCAAGCTCAGCTGGCTCTGCTTGGATGTCAACTTGAATTTTAGTGGCAAGGGCAAAATGAGTTGCTTCTCTTTCTTGATAACAGGGATTCATTTCTCTGATATCAAAAGCTGTTACAAGGTCAAAGTGAGGGCGAGCTTTTCAGAATCAAGTACAACAACTAAGTAGCCTCCACAGCTAGCACTTGTCTTGGCTAAGAAAGAGAAGCAGTTTTCATTAAACAGCTCTCTATCCCTCCTGTCTCTTCATAAGGTTTTTTCTCAAGGCTTGCCCTATCTAGGCAGTGCCCAACAGAACCAAAGTGATCAGCCAGCTCAGAACCTGGCACATCTGCCCGTAATATACCACATAAACACTGAACTTCCAAAATGCTCCACTGACTGTTGGATACACAGCCACGACAGAAAGCCTCACTGATAGCTGTGAGCTTGTTGTGCTGTTTGAGGTAGCTGAATAGAGAGGACTCACTTGAACAGAGCAGGTCCAAACACGATGGCCAGGTTTTCCAGAGTCATGAAATTCACTGCACTGTAGGTTGCTACCTTTAACAGGAAAGCAGACAGGAACTGAAGAAGGTTTTGATGGGCTTTGGGCAGGCAGCTGAGCAACTGCCTCAGGTTCTCTATGCATTCTGTTGTGTTGATTTTGTACTCTAGTAGGGGGGAAAAACAAACCCAAATTACAACACAGATATTCCTCATACCAACACAATTTCATCATAGACATTACTATAGATGTGAGAAAGAAGGAAGGTTTTAAAATATATTAGAGCAAAGTGAAGAACAAATACGTCCCAAACAAGGGTGTTGTACACTAAATTTTGACAACAGTTTTCACATATGAATATCTAAGAACCATGGACTTTCCAGATATTGAGTCTTACACTCTTTCTGCAATTCTTCGTGTTATGGCAGAATCATCCAGCACTTGCTGCTTTCTTAATGAACTTGCAGGCAGGAGTCATGTACCTGAATCCTCAAAGCTGCCTTTAAAGATTGTACAAGGTTGTCAGCCTTGACTCTCCCAAGAGATTTTACACATGCTGTATGATCCTCATTAAGAGGAATGAGAAATTGTACCCTTTCAGCCCTACATCATCTTCATTTCCTGACTAATTGGTAGCTCTCAGACTCAAAACATCTTTGCTCTATAAATATGCAACTGTAGTTACACAAGAGATGCTTAAAAATCTAAATTGGGGATACTTAACATTTTCTTGGTTCTCATTCTTCAAAGAAGGGTAACAAGGCAGAAAATGGGTTCACAAACAACTCCTTTTGATCAGCAGTTCCGTATCAGTAGGATAGAGTCTCCTGGTTACTGAATCGAGATGACAGTACTGCTCAATAATTGGCAGCTGATGCTCAAATTTGCCATAGATCACCAGGACACATCTGCGTAACTTTGACATTGTTTATAAGCAAATCATGCCCTTGAGGGTAATTTTAGCCGTAAAAAATACATTCTGTGCAGGCCAAGGCCTATGGTGCTCAACTGATTAATGAGAGAAATGGAAAAGGGAATGGAGAGGAAAAAATAATTTTAAAAAAGAACAGGGAGACTGTTCAGGGTAGAAAAAACAAGTTGTTTGCAAAAGCCCCATAGGTCTTTCAGCATAGCCTTTCACAGTTCATGGAACTGCTTCCTTTCTCTTTCTTTGTAAACTCCTACACGGGCACTTCGAACAAAAGCAGCCTGCAAAGTAACCCACAAAACCCACTTATTTGTATGCAAACACCTGAATTAGTTACCAGTCAAAATCATTGGGGAGACTGAGAACAGAGCCCAGCCATTGCAGGCATGAATGGGGAACCAGGCAGTGAACTGCTGGGGGTACTCATCTTGGCTTTGCATGCTGCTCCACACACTGCTGTCCAAAAAGATTGGAAGAGGACTGGTAAAATAAATGCTAACTAAAAATACTGTTCCAAATAAGAACAGGGATGTGCAGAAAAACCTCCTTTACCGGGGAAGGTTAAATAAAAAAGAGGCTTCGGCTTGGAAAAGAGAGAAGTGAGGCAGAGGCTATATAAAGACAGAAGCAGCATTATGGTGGTGATTACATTAAAACTAAAAATATTTTCTCAGTAACTAGTGCAGTATACCTTTTAAAAAAGAAAGCACGCAGAAGAGGAGCTTTCTCGAAAATACAAGATTGGATTGCAAGATTCATTGCCACAGGAAGGAAGGGAATCCAAAAGACTTAATGAAATTAAAAAAGACTGCAGACAAGTTCATAGATGCCGGGTGCCTCCAAAGCAATTAAACATCAGTCTCAGGTTAAGGAAACACAAAGCCCTGCTCATAGAAGGTGCGATGAACACATTATCTGTCACTGTCAGGGGAAGCACAGAGGCTTGGAAGGTGCCCGTTCTGTACCTTGGAAAGCTTTTAGCAAGCCAGAACAAATATTGTCTGGAAAAACAGCCACTGGTAGTTCTTTCAGAAAGAGCTTCAGGAGACTGGCCACAGAATCAACATCCCCATCATTAATGAGGTCTACTTGCTCCCCTTGATTGTACTTCTGCCTCAATTCCTTGATTTTGTTTGCTGAGCCACCAATGCGAAATATACCGACACGCTCCAGACCTGTGTAAGAAACACGGAACAGCAAACAGTGGTTGCTTTACCACGTCTTTGTGACGAGAACTGGAGCTCAAAAAGCAAGAGCTCCTTTCAGAAAGCACAATAATTTTAAATAAGAATTTTTCAGCATTTACAGCTGAAAAGTACAGCTTAAACAAAGAATACCAGTTTCCAGAAGCCAAGCAGGAAAAATATGAACTTACCAAACACCTCTAGGTACTCCACCATCTGTGTCACAAGAGAAGGAACCCCACATTGCTTTGCATCCTGTACAAGAGTTTCCAGAGGAACACCAAATGTGCTTCTTTCTCTGCTAAACTGTGGATCTGGTGAAACTTTATTTATTGTGTGCCTAACTTGTACAGAAGAGAATGATTTCTGGGGAATAAAAACAGGCAAGTGATGAACAGAGACCGGCTTTTATCATTTTAACCTCCAAAGACCTACATCTTTGGTAAAATTATTGTCTTCTTTGCAGCATCTTAGCACAGGTTTTATTTCTACTATATGTTCTTAAAATACTAATATTGCTCTGTAGGGCTGAGACAAGACCCGTGATGGGATAAATTCCAGTAAAGCCTCCTCACACCTACAGTCAGGGAAAACAGGGCCTCGTGTTGAGGCAGGTGTGCTGCTCAGGACAGGGAGGGGTCACTACCCCTCAAAAGAGCCCCAACCCCATGCTGGTGCACAGCCTTCCAACCCCAGAAAATTTGTGAATTTCTACCTAGTTCCTGAGGATAAAAAAATGCAAGATCCATGAAGGAATCAGAAGTGGAATTTAAGCAGCAGCCATGGCACAAGCCTCGGAAGGGGTTCCTGTCTGCTCACACAGTTATTCCAAATTTCTTACCCCAACAACCAATGCAAAAACATAAGAAATCACAAAAAACTTGCACTTTTCATCCTATCTGCTGAAGAAGCTGCTTTTTGATCCTGTCAGGATGGAGAGGCTGCCCAGAGCGTGGGCTGGGAAGGTGGCAGGCCCTGGCGGGCCGTGCCTGTCCCTGAGGGGCTCTGTGAGGATGGGGGCTGCCCTGGGGGTGTTTAAATATATATATCTAAATATATATTTAGCTACATTTAGAATAGATATGTTAAATTATATTCAAGAATAATATCCGTCAGGGATATCTAAGGAAAGGGGAAATTCTGCCTGGCACCCCAAAAAGAGCCCTGGCTGCCCTAGCCTCTTTCCCACCTCCCCTAAGTCCCCTGCTTGCCTTACAGGTAGGTGACATTACCCACAGTAATTGCTGCATTTTGTCCTTGCATTTCTACCAGGCAATGAGAGAAGTCCAAACCAGGAGCACCTGGATTTACTATTTCTGCACTAGGACTATTTAAACAGCATCTAAATTTCATTTTGAAGGCGATTGGTTTTTTTTTTTTTTTTGGTAGCATTATCTCAATGCCTTGTGAAACCAATCTCTTCTTAAATGTTTTTATTACTATGTTTTCGGAAGGAAAAAGGAAAGATTTTCCTGTGGGTTTGAAGCTGAACTGCTGTAGTGAAGCTGTTTTTCACACACACCTGCAGCAAAGCCATGAGCTGGAGCTCCAGGCCAGGCCGGCTGCCATGGCGAAAGCACACACAGCACTCAAAACACCCGAGCCCATTTTGCTCTTTCAGTACATAGGCAAGCTTAGAATATGATATTAGTGTTACAGCATAAATAGTTACCTGAAAAGAACTTATATCAGCATGTACCAAACATATTTTACAGCATTTTTGTATACAAGCTGGGAGGTGTTACAAAAAGCCTCTAAAATATCTGTGCACCATTACTCCAAATCCCTCCCTTTTCCCTTTTCAGATGCAGCAGACTGTCAGCCTTCTCAGAAAGGAGGAAGGGTGTGAGAAAGGACCGAAGAAGCCAGATTTAAGTTCACTTACGCAAATGGAAAGGGAGGCGCCTGCTCCCATGTTAGACTGCAGCAGAGTGCCAGTATTTCAGCTGTGCTGCTCGCAAGACACCATCACCTTTCTTCCCCTCCACAAATCCATGCAGCCTGGCCAAAGCTAACTGCAGCCATTGGGCTGTTCCTCTGCAATTAACTTATCATAGTATAATTACTAGGCATCATCTTAATCAGTGGTTTCCCTCCAGAGTTGGTGGAAGGTAGAAATTAACTCCTAGTAAAAGTGGATTCCTTGCAGCCAGCACTTCCCTCTGGAGGAACCTTGCACAAGCTGAGGGCTGTGTTACCACCAGATGTTTCCATGGCACCTAGCACACACAATACCACAGCCTCCCAAGGCATGCTGATCCTGGGCCTGATATTTGCTTTTGAGTGCGTTTTTGCAATGCAGGTTTGCAGATATTCCTACCACCTGCTGTCTCTCCTGCCTGCTACAGCAGCAAGGAAAATACTATGAGGTGGCCCTCTGCGTACACATTACAGCTACTTGTTTATATAACACATACACAATCGTGGCCAACATATATGGGCAAGGACCCATCCAGTTTTTAAATGATGAAGATGCAATTAAGCCCAACACCCTTTATAAATGTTTCAACTCTAAAGCCTGTCTGGGGAAATAAGTCATAAAGAAGAAAGAAATGTTGCAGTAAAATCTAATTGGGGTAAATTTTTAACACAAACTTAGTAGGTACGTATGAAACAAAAGCAAAACACACAAGGCAAAAAATAGTAGAGGTGCTGAGCCAGACCCCCCTGGCGGAGCACTAAAAAAGCTGGCAGAGCACTAAAAAAGCAGGACTTATTCCAACACCACACTGGTGCAGCATAAATAGTAGAGATGACTTCCCTCTTCCTTGGGAAAGGAATACTACTTAAAAACTAGTGCAGAATTTTAGCCCACTTACCTCTCCATAAGATCCCACAGTGAAGCTTGAATAATGCTGCAGTTTAAGGCTTTCTTTCTCTACCTACAGAGCTGGCCTCAGAACGATCAACCTCCTCCTCACCACCCCACAGACTCAGCTTAGCCTCGTCTCTGCAGACAAGCTCCACCTGTGCCCATCACCACAGCTGTGCCCATTCAGCCTGTTAAAAATGCTGTGCCCATCACCACAGCTGTGCCCATTCAGCCTGTTAAAGGTGCTGTGCCCATTCAGCCTGTTAAAAATGCTGTGCCCATCAGCACAGCTGTGCCTGCTCAGCCTGGCCTCATCTCTGCAGACCAGCTCCACCTGTGCCCACCACCGCAGCTGAGGCTGCTCAGCCTGTTCAAGGTGCTGGGCCCGCAGGAGGTCCTGGGGCTGATGGTGCTCTACTCCCAACGCTGCTAAATATGATTAATATGCTAAAAGAGAGAAGCAAGTGTGCTGGCCCTCCCATAGCAACAGCGTGAGTGCCCTCTCACAGCAGCGTGGCGTTCAGTGCTCGCGGCTGAGAGGGCACAGGGGGCATTTTGATGTCGCATCCCCTCCCTGCTGCATTCAAATCCTCTGCTCCCCAGCCACCACGGGCAGTGCTTCCCCATCCTCCCTGCCTTCGCACCCTTTATCGCGGTGTTTGCAGGGCAGCTGGAGCACGAGCGGCTCCCCCGCCTTTGCTGGGTCCCTTTGGGACGGACAAATGCACGGCGCGCTCAGTGTCACCTTAGCTAGCCATGCCTGTCAGCCCGCAGCGATCTGCACTCTGCGGGGAAACACATCGCAAAAAGGCCTCTGCAAAAATTACAAAATTAAAACAGAAAATTGTCAGCTCTCTAACTCTTTGTTCCCTGCCCCACAGCACATTTTCATTTTCCATCTTAGTAGATGGCACAGGAGTCATCCTGCTGACGTGTCCCCCCCTCTGCTTCAGCCGAACGTGTCAACTGTGGGCAAATACCTTTCAAAGCAACAAATTCTCCACCTGAGCAGCAAACACAAATTTTATCTGTTGACTCATCACGGGGCAGCAGCCACTGCAATCAACCTCTCGGTCTCGACTGCTCCTCTGACTTCAGTTATTGAAGAACCCGCTTTCCAGTCGTGCCTGCTGAAGGAAGGAGCGGCCGCCCCGGTTCCCTGGAAGGCCGCAGCAGCTAGAGGGCACGCCAGGCTTGCCGGAGAGGGGGTCGGGCGAGCGCCGCGGCAGCCACGGCAAGCAGCCCCGAGCCCCGGCAGGGTTTTCCTTCTGTACCGAACAACACGGGTCGGAGGGATGATTTCTGTTCGCATCGCACTTGTACAAAGAGCAGGAGGCTGCAGGCAGCACAAATTAAATATATAACTGCTCATACTGTGTAGCTGAAATTCCAACCCTTCCTTCACAACCTCTGGATCAAAGTCAGCCCCTGCAGGACTTAAGATACATGAAAAGGATGTGTGGTGCTTTGAGAAGCCACCCTGACTTCAAGGGCCACGTCTAAATTAAAACCTCAGCTTTTGGTCTCCCAGCCCCCTTCCACCCAGGGAAAGGCTTGTGAGGAAAGGCAGTGCCCCAGCCTGGGCGAGGGGGGCTGGACGAGCACCGGGGGGCTGCCTCTGTACTCCCTTTGCTGGGGCCATGGCCTCCAGCTGCTGAATAGGCTACTTGTGAGGCTTGCTGATGTTTCAAAAAGATAGGGAAAGGATAAACAGGAAAAGAAAACAGAAAAGTTTAGTTTTACTCCTTAGAAAACCAGTTTTTTTACAGCAGCATTAGGAACAGCAGGATCCCTGTGAGAGAGGGCAGAGGTAAATCCACTGTCGGCAGCAGTAAAAAACAATAGCAGCAAGAAAAATAATTAACTGAGGCTTCATGGTTCATTGAAGTTTTCCTTCGAAGTTCCAAGCAGCCTGCTCTGCTAACTTGGTGGTCTGTGCCTCAGCTTCAGGAGACTCCAAGCACCCAGCCAAGGAGGAAAGAAAGCCCTTGCTGGTGGGCAAGAGCCGAGCAGGGAGTGCGTGCCCCGCAGGGAGGCTGCAGTGGGATGTGATGTGGGCAGTCCCGCCGCGTCCCACATCCAGCTGGAGAGGCTCTGGTGGCTCTGGATTAGAGGCAAACACCGGAGCAAGCAGCTCTGCTGATGCCAGCTGCAGGCTTTGAGAAGGCGCTGCCATACTATGATACATCAGTTGCACCACCTCAGCCTTGGGAGCTAAGCCCATAAAAGCATCCCTGAACTATCATGAAAAAGAGTCAGGGCTAATACACGGCTGAGATTCCATCAGACAAACCTGTGTTACTGGCTTTTAATGCAGATTTTCATCTCACATGCAGCATTTGTATATTTTATCCCAATTCATCATGAGACACTCTAAACAGTAAACTCAGTAAGTTCTGAAAATTTGCACGTTTTATAGTATATGGACCTGGTAGATAAACTATAAGGCTTCTCGAACAGAGGACAAAATGGAAATAAGAGCTACAACCAAGACAGAAGTAGACAAGGAAAAATGCATCTCATATTAGGTAATCATTGGCAAGAAATGAGGCATCTTTCTCTTGATTACTACAGTACCAATATAAGGTTTCCTACATGGTAAAAGTCATAGCACAGACATAAGGACTGGTTGCCACACAGCCTTCATCACAGCAATCCGATTGCCAACCATGCCTACTCACCAAGTTAAATTATGAGCAAGGAGGAGTTGCTGTCCTGACAAGAAAGCAGCTCTCCCCTGCTGCTACTTGCATTGCTTTTCGCTGTGCCTGTGGGAAGGGCACACAGGCCAGAACACCTCCTGCCAGGCAAGCCCTTGTCAGCCCAGCAGCGTCCCCTCTAACTTGGTTTCTGCTCGCGGCGGGTCAGGTGGGCTCCTCTGGAAGTGGATGCCCGGGGACAGGGATGGGCATGTCTGCAGGGCCAGTGCCAGACAGGCACACGGGAGCTGCCCCCCATCCACCAGCCAGGCACACACGAGTGCAGAGCTGTGCCTGAGCACATATCCCCTGAGTCACAGCAAGGCTCCTCACTGCTGCAGACACAGCACCTGGCAGGCTTGGAGCTGCTTCTCTCTATCTGGGCCCATCTTTGGCAAGGGATGTGTTGGTGTCCTGAGGTGGCTCAGCAGAACCTGTTTCCCAGGCAGCTGAATTACAGGCATGTGGAGAACTGCCCAATGAAACAGCGGGAGGCAAATGCTCAGACTGCTTGCTGGCCCTTTTCTTTTTTCTTTTTTGGTCTTCCCAGCCCATTAAACCCTCTAGCATCATCTTTCTTTTGAAAAGCCTGCAGAAAGCCGCACAATTCCTTGGCAGTTTTGTGGAACTGAAAGTCACTGGCAGGTGACAGATCAATAACTGTCAATATTCTTCCCTTGGAGTGAAATGTCATGAAGGTTGTTTTGGAGCCTGCCTCCCTCTGCTTCCTGTTTTGAATTTCATTTTCTTCCTCTAATCTCCACCTGGCATTTAAACCTCTTCATTTTCTTGATGCTGTTCCAGGGAAAACAAGTCAGCATTCAAAATGCAGTATTACTTCATTATCTAAAGGCACTATCTTGCCGTTGTTGCTAAAGAGCAGATCAGCAAAAATAGCCACAAGCTGAAAACTATTGCAATGAAGCAAGTAGAGCTCTTTTTCAGGCCCTACAAATTATTTTAAGTCTATAATTCTATTATATTTCAGTCTATATCATGAAATTGGCTGATTCCAGGTTTATTTCTCCAAGAAACAGGAAGATGAAAAGAAAAACACAAAGGACACAAAATTTTTGCAATCGTGGTTTGTTCCCTGTCTGCTCATTTTCAAAGGGAATTTGAAATGTTGGATTAGTTTCAGCAAAAGTTGCAAGCACCAGGCCAGTTTCTGCATCCCAAATAATCCTCCCAGGAAGACAGACCTCCCATGAGGCTCCATCCACAAACTGCTGCTGGTTTCTGACAGCTTCCCACAGCTGAAGGGAAACTCAGCTTCCAGCTTCAGCTCCAGACAGCTCATGGTGTATGAATCTCTTGCTGAAGCAATTATCTCTGGCACCATATGCTACCATTTTTCATAAGTAATACAGTTTCAACACAAAATTGCCTCTTTGAAGAGCTGTAAAGAAATAAGACAGGATTAGTCCTTGTCTCCTCTCTGCCTCTAGCTTGTACAGCACCTGAGGTGGGGATAAAAAAATAAAAAGCAAAAGGAGGAGTACAATAAGTAGAGGCTTCAGCATCCTCTTGCACCATGGACACTGCCCTAGCCCATGTAAAAGCCAGGCAGAGGCAGTTTTTTATTTGTATTTCTCCAGTGGCATAGAACCACTCCTTCAACATCATTTCAGAGGAGTTGCTCCTATTATGTTAAACTAGCTCTGCTTTATGCAGTCTTGTGATACTACTTCTTGATCAAAATTGCAGAAAACTCAAAAAAAAGACACTCAAAATGGAGACCTTCCCCCCGGAGGAATTGAGATGGTAGCAGCATCTCCATCATGCTTCCCAGTTTCAGGTATGATGAAACCCTATTTGGAGTAATTCAGTCTGTCATATGCAAATTCAGGTCTCCTGTTTCTAAAGCAACTAGGTAATGGTCTGCTCAGTGGGAATTTCTTCTTCCCAAATCTCTCTCTCAGGAATCTTTCTGGTAGATAAAATTCACACACCCAGAAGAGTGACTTCTTAATTGTTTCATATCATGGATACACCAGGGAGGCACCAGATTGTCAAACCTAGTCTCACAAATATATTTTTTTGTTCCCTACTTCTTCACAGCACCTCCACATGACTCTGTTTAACTTGAAGCAAATGTTATTTAATTAAGCATTTTTCTGATCTCTTGCATAACCTCATACAAAGTATTTATTGTAACTCACAGAATCTGAGAAAGACATGCCAGATGATTTCAGTTATCCTAATTTGGGAGGATGGTCCCTTAAGTAATGCAAAGCAGGGAGACAGCCACTCCAACCCAGGGACATTTTAATTAAAAAGCAAAGTAATTTGATTCCAACGGAAGACAGCATGACCTAATCCATCCTGATATGCATGTTGTATATCAAAATTTAAAGTTATAACCACAAAAACCCACACAATTTAGATAAAATCTGTAAATATGGAGTTGGTCAGAGCACTAGCTATTTACAAAGCAGGGGGTGTAGGTATTAAAATCTTGTTACTCAGCTGCATCTAGTCTTTGCTGTTAATCACTGAAAACATGTTTACTTTTCAACATGAGCTGTGTGTGACACAGGAAAGGAGGGAAGAGGTTAGGCAGATAATTTTGCAGCCTGCAATGAGATCAACAAGGGAGGAAAAACATTAATTTTAATTGAGTGAAGTTGAGTTTGCAAGTTTAACTGTGACCGGGTAAGATTAAGGCTGGAGCCAAAGGCAGGGGAGAAGCGCGTTTGCTGCAGTCGCTGCGCAGGGCCGTGACTGCAAAGGCAGCTCACACAGGAATTGCCCCGAGCTCCTTCCCAGCCGTGCAGCACACTGCCAGCAGTTACACCTGAGTTCACCTGAGAAACATCCAGCTGATCTTGGGTAAAATAAACAAAAAAAGCATTTTCGGAGGTTCTGAGTGCATTTATGGCAAAGCACCCACAACATTGCAGTTGGATGCCTTAAGCAAACACTTTGACTGGCAGGAAACACAACTTAAAACTATGGCCTGGAAAGCGACTGTACCTAATCCCTGCACAGCAGCACGGGGACTCAGTGAGGAACGGGTGCAGGGCTGCTCCCTTGAAGCCTCCTGAGGCACACATGAGCATTCCACGGTGTTCCTTGTTGCACACTAAGTGAACAGGCTGGAGAGGGCTGCGTGTTCAGCCTCACGCTCCAGCCAGGTGTTCTCCTCCTCCTCACAAAGCTGCAGCAAACACAGCACAGCACCGGCACCTGACACAGGAGACCCAAAGGGAAGAAAGCACAGCAGGGAGACCCCAGAGCAGCAGGATCTGTCCTGTCTCAGCTCTTCCTTATCATATGCGCACAAGACTCCCTTTCCTCATTAAATGAAGCCTCGAGCATCTGCAGGCAGAGTAGAGAAATCTACACACATACCAGTCATATTTTATTTTCTTAATATAGCTCTGGCCAAAAATTTCAGCAAGTTGCTCATTTCAGACATCTGGGCCCCTAGTTTCTAGGGCTAATGACACTAGGGCTAATAAAGTCTTGAACTGATGTTATTATTTAATACTAATGAAGAAAGCCCAAGCAAGCAAGTACTCCACACACTGAGCACAGATGGTTAAAGCTGACCAACAGAGTTGTTGTAAGAAGCTATGGACGCACTAAAGAAAACTAACATAAGGTGCTGTGGCAGAAAATATGAGGACATACCCAATGAAGACATAAAAGAAAGGAGTCAAGCCTTTCCCACACAGCCATGAAAGTGACGACAAACCAGGAACAGCAGCTACTCTGAGAAACTTGAAATCACCATGTCATGGCAGAGGGTTTAAACTAGAGGATCTTTAAAGGTCGCTTTCAACTGAAATCATTCTGTGATTTAGTTCCTGCAACAAATTCATTATATGATACAGCACAGTTCAAGCTGAGCCTCTGTTAGTGCCTCTGAACTGTTTTGATTGTTTAAAAGCCAATATTTAAAAGAACAAATACCCTTATCCAAAAAAAAACCCCTAAATGGATTTTGGTAATCAGAGAGCATATTGACACATCTCCAAAGACTTTCTTGTATGAAGACTGACAAGTCTTTAACTTGGCTCTTCAACATAATTGAGTTTACAGCAAAACATCACTGAAATGAGTCCTCTGAGTTTGAGAAATTCTGTATCACAGGAAATCAGCTTTTTCTACTTTCTCTGTCCTGTCCAACTAGATTTCTGTATAATTTCTAATTTTACCATTTTTAATCTGGCTGGTATCATGCTCAGCCCAACATATTCACCATATATTTATGTGAAAGGCCCTCCTGAAGGACCTGAAACGAAAGGTCTCTCCAATAAAAAAAACCTCCATGTCAGTTTAATGCTATGCAAACATCTCCATCAATTTTTATAGCCCTTACTCAGCACATTGGTCAATGTCAGTGCTGGATGCAGGAATCCAGGATCAGCATGATGTAGACAAATTAACAGCTACCAAAGGAATGTAATCTCTTTCTGCAGTTAATGATAAAGCCCATCAATTCAGCAAGGCATAGAAGACACTTTAATAATATTTCACAGTTTCATTTGTCTTGTGTTTCCGCAACTACGATAAACTTGCATAGGATGTCCAAATAAGAAGATAAATGTTCTATTCATGAGTGACTCCACAGTAACTGAATAATTTATGGAATAAACAATAACTTTCTTGTACAATAAAGAGTAATTACTTAAGCATCTCATTCCATCTGTTCCAGATCTATTTGTCAGGGACTATAAAACTCAAGATAATCCAGAATTCTACATGGCAGAACTGTTTATCTACCTCCACCACCTCTACCTACCTCTACCAGTCTATCAGTGCTGATGACCTACTTTTCAAGCAAATAAGGCACAGATTATCACATCGTCCCTCTTCTGTCACCTTCTAAAAAGCATTTGAACCTATGGGCTCATGATTTGAAGTAAGCATGAGGACAGAAGGAAAGGCTCTCGGATAATATGCAAGTTGCAGCATCTCTGGAAATTTCTTCTTGGAAAGGAACCCTGCAAAACTAGAAAAGCAAAATGCAAAACATTAAAATCTTGGGTCTTGTTTACCAATTAAAGACAAGATCACAGTGCTCAGCTGGCTGGGGCAAGGAGTCCTAGCACATATTGCCTGCAGTGGCAAATAAAATTCTTCAACAGTCAGGGCTCTTTCCTCACTGAGGGGTAGGGTTACACCAGGAAACTGTTGCAGAGTCATATTTCCACTCATATCAGGCTGCCTAATAATAGACTCCATTTCCATTGCAAGAGTGTGCTGCATACCACCCTATTGTTTGCATTAATTTCAGCTGCATTTTTTCAGACTGACCACTAGTTTAACATCAGTTTCCTGTTTAAAGAAATCAGAATGTATTGTTGGCAGGAAGTGAGATATTAAAAGATGAATCTGAAGGCACACATACCCTGATCATACCCAGGATATCCCCTTAGTTTAAGATGTGTAAAACATGGTATTATTACTTTCATACACATGTGGTGAAATCCAATTACAGCCGCCATAAGAGCACATAAAATGGGTGCAAATCCATATGAGACACCCATGGCTCCAATTTAGGACTGGAGTTGCATTTATGGCTATCCAGAATACTCAATATTCTTTCCACATGCACTGAATAAGCAATCCAGGAAGAAAACCCACACAATAGTTACACCCAGCTGACAAATGGAAGGGAAAAAAAATAAAGAGACAAACTAACTGCATCTTTGTCATGTTTTAATACAAACGAACATGAGTGCATCCCAGAAAGTCAGCAAAAACTGTTTGAAGCCAAGCTGGGTTTTCCTGCCTTGGACCAGATGAGGGAACATTACTTGCACGTAGATCTGCCCCATTTAGATGTTGCATCCCTCTTGCTTAATGAGGTGTGCAAACACAGTAACTCTGTGCACAGCACTTCAACAGTACAGGTTGCTCGTTACATGCCTGCATTTTAGCTTGAGCATTATTAATGAGCTGGAATCATATTAGACACTTGAGGCCCACAGCACCGCTGAGAGCTACTCGGGCATTTGCAGGCATCCATGAAGGATGTAACTCAGGACTTCTGCCTCACCCAAGCCTTGCAGCACGCTCCACTACACATCAAACCTACAGCAAGCAGCCAAAGAGCACGGGACGTGCCACCCATGGATAGATTTCTGTCACTGCTACGCAAGAGCAACCAGACTCAGCTTTGGCATGAGAGCAGCTCTGCAACAAAAAGTCATAGCACAGGGCACAGAGGGCAGCGCAGAGCCAGCCGAGCCACCCTGCCTTTGCTGGAGCACCCGCCTGGCTCAGGAAAGGCTTCAACATCACACACTGCTCCCCAGCCATGCCAGCAAAACCCAACATGCACACAGGGGCAGCCTGCACCTACAGAGGCAAGAGGTTTCAAGGGCTCTCTCTCCACTGACTTGTTTGGTGTTCAAGTATTGCAACTCTTTCCCCACGAGCTTTCCCTGAATCTCTTCTCTTAACCCTCCCCCATGCTTTTTCTCGCTCTCTGTTGCTGGCTTTTCTCCTTGCTACATCCGTTCCAAATAAGGACAGCAGAGATGACATTGCTGTCACAATTTCCCTTTTTCAATTCAGGTCTACCTTGTTGAAAGCCCTACTATTAAGCTTCCTGCAGCAGGTTCAACCTATTAAACTGTGGTTGTGTAACAAGAGAGGCCCCCAGTACCACCAGACTATGGGTGCCTTGCTTAGAAACACTCACCTGTGGGCTTCAGTGAGCACCTCTCCAACCTCGGTATAAAGATTATGAACTTGTATAACCAAGTCAGCATTTCCCTTCATGGTTTCAATAATCACTTTTATTCCTTGGTTTAAAAGGTTTTGGTTCAACAGTTTTATAAACAGGCTTCACAAAATGTGCAATATTTATAAACATGGTTCTTAGTCGCAGTGGTAGTAAGAATCTTCGCAGTGGTAGTAAGAATCTTTACTTTCATCATAATGTTCACTTCAGTTATGCAACACAAGGTTGATTTTGTTTCCCCTCTTCTCCCTCCCACAATTGGCACTTAATCATAATTGGAGAAACTTTAAAAAGACAAAAAAAGTTAATCTAAGCATGACGTTAAAAGCACCTTGCCCCAGTATTACATTTTAATAAGGCAAATTCTTGTTTTGTAAAGCCTAATTGTGCAACTTGGAGACCTATAGAAGGTGGTAGAAATGCCAGCCTTCTACTATAAAGAACAGGCCTTCATTTTTTCTTCCAAGTGTTCACCCCTCCATAACAACCCCTCTTAAAAGAAAAAGTACAGCTGATAATACAGCAGAACATCCCCATTATAGGGTGAAAGGAAATTACAGTAGACAAAGGCTGAAAACATGGTGCATAGTACACAAAATAAGACTGTTTTTAAAAATAACATTAAAAAAAAGGAAATAAAAGAAGATAAAAGTAACTGAACAACAAGCAACAATGGAATTTTTCTAGTGGAAAGAGGATTTGTGGGCTTCATAAATAAGTGGAAAATTACTAAAATACTTTGCTATATAATATAAAAAGGCGCAAAGTGTTTTCCAGTTGTCACCTAAGCGTTAGATGCAACTTTGTAGGAGTAAGTGTTTGGAGGCAGCTTGGAGCTCTGATTGGTGCAGGCATTCCAGCAGGGCAGCGCTGCCAACAGCAGGAGAAATCCACCCAGCAGGACACAAAAGCCACTGAAATAGAAAGCAGTGTTGTACTCCTGCGTCCAGTCGTAAAACCAACCTGATAAAAGTGGGGATAAAAGAGAAGCACATCAGTAAAACGCAACACAGCATTGTTAGCTTAGAGAAACAACATACAAATTAAAAACCCCAGAAAACAAAATAAAATTAGATAGGCCAAACCTAAAATACTGTTTGATCTCTTAGACACGAAATGTGTGTTTCCTCAGAGCCAAATTACAAACACAATCAGCCAAACAGTCTTTACTTTTTGTTGCAGATTTTGATTTCATCTTTCCATTATTATTAGGCATGCAAAAGCATTCTGTCTGGTTGTGACAAGCTCATGTTCAGTGTGTCCTGTCCACCTTGACCTTACCTACAATTGGTGGTCCGAGGCTATTCCCAAGTCCAGCGAAGAACATCAATATCCCATAGGCATGAGTCAGCTTCTCAATCCCCACAGTCTTTGTTGTCACATATGGAAAAATTGACCAGTTCCCAGTCAGAAAACCCAAAATCCCAGAAAGCATCGCTAATGTAAGGTAACTTTTGGCAAATGGAATTGCAAACAAGGCCACTCCTGTCATTAATAAAGTAGTTACATAGAGATATAAAGTGTTAACCCACTTAAAATCTGCCAGTATTCCTAAAATAAGTTTGCCAACAGTCGTCATAATGCCAATAATGGAAATAAGGGGCATGTAATAGTCATCTTCACTAATGTTTGCACTTCTTGCTACATCTTCCATGAGCAGAGAAGGAGGAAATCCACCAATGTCAAAGAGCAAGATGGCAACAAAGAGAGCTGAAAATACTTTGTTCTTAAAAAGAACCGTGGTCTCCTTCCAGTAGGTCAAATAAAGCTGCCACTTCCTTTTGGCGAGTTGCTTGCAGAAGTTTGTCTGTTCTACAACTTTCTTTTTGTAAGTGTCTTTCTCATTTACGTTTATTGAGCTCAATACATTCTTATTCAAAATGCTATCCTGTTTGCAATCAGGCACATTGTTCACGCATTTTTCATCGATATAGCCCTTTTCAAGGATGCTTATGTTTTCTTCAACAGTCCTTTCCTTTTTATGGTAAACAAAATATTGATCTGGGACTTTGTCTACACACATTTTCTCTGGTGGAGGAGAACTGGATGATTCCAAAGGTCTCATTAGGCTGCCACATGCTAATATATTTAGAGACAGGGCACCAACTATTAGCAGACACCCATCCAGTCCATAGAGCTCAATAAGCTCTCTTTGCAGTGCTGCATATATAAAGAGTCCAACGCTTGAGCCTATAAAAGAGAAAATAAGTTTGGTTTAAACTGAAGAACCAAGACCATTCTTCAACTCTAACAAAATTCCACAATTCAGCAGCTATGGATACACTGCCACAGGAATGGTAATCCATTTGTGCTCCTCTCTCCCAAGTTTAATGAACTGGTAAGTCATCATCCCTCCTGAAGTTACAGTTTCTTTATTAAGTAGCCACAAAACAAAAAAAATCTCAAAATATCTGAACAATTTGTGTCAAATAACACTAGCAGACACTTTACAAGCAAGTAGGATCAATATTATATCTGATTAAAAACACTGAAGAATTATTAAGCCACCCTTCTGCCCTGCACTCATATACAAGTATCCCTTCAGGTACCATTTCGAGTTAGCACAGTTAGAATTTCCCACTCCAACATTTTCCCTTTTCTCCTCTTTGCTGCCACCTTCCTCCCCCCAGGCAGAAACAAACCAGGAGTTCACACCAAGAAGCAGCCCTTGACTGCCTGGTGTTTAACGAGAGGCGTTTGCCTGGTGGGAGTTTACTCCAAAGGCATTTCCGAAGCTCTACAGGACTAAACATGCATTTGAGAAATTTGCCCATTCAGAAGAAAACACTAAAGAGTAAGAAATTACTATGAACACAAGCATTTAATGCAATCCCAGTAATTTAAAGAAAGGGCTCTTGGCTGAAGTGAGCACATATCCATTGTAACTAGTGGACGTCCTCTCACAAACACAGAACATTGGTTTTCAAGTCAATTTAATGACAAACTTTAAAATTATTTGCTGGAGATTGTCTCTAGGTTATATTTAAGCCATTTATATATTTTGCTGCTAAACTCAGGAAAAATCCATTACAAAATTCATGCTTGTTTTGCCTTCCATATACTAATTAACCAGGGCATAATAAGATCAGGCTTTAAGGCAAGCTACCTGGAATCCACACAAAAGCCACGGAAACAATCCCAAGAAACATTTCTGCAGAAGCTCCTCTTTACTCAGCTTGTGTGGATGTGGTGTGAGTATCTCACAACACTGGCTGTACTGATCCTGTGTCTCCTCACTGACAGCTACTCGAGAAAAGAGGCCAGAGCAGACACCCCATGGCACACAGAAAGCAAGGCATGGGACAACAGCCATCTGCAACCATTCCTACTCGGGCCATTAAAAAGTGTAAAGGTACAGCTAATGTGAGGTAATGGTGATGCAGCATTTGTATCCTGCTTCTCCAGTCTCTTTCTCCCCTCTGATCCTGGGTAAGAACAGAGAGAAAAAATGGGACTCTATGGAATGTTTCCCCTCATTATCCATGGCAAGCAGCCCAAGCTACATGAGTCTGCTTTCACTTCAGTGAATATCCTTTCCTCATCTATATTGATGACCCATAGCACACACCTGCAAGTGTAGTTACTATTTTGTCTGAAGCCTGAGTTTTTCTCTTCATTGCTACTGACATTTTGATTTAAGAAAGTAGTAACTTTCTTAAGTTACTGAGAAGTAACTGAGAAAAATATAATCCCCTGGTTTTTATTGCCAGGGTAACAGTGGCTGTATCAGAACTGAAAAGCTGGAGAGAATGACAATTAAAAGTCCTACCTGTTGAAATCAGACCAAGAGCAAGGCCTCTGCGTTTGTCAAAATACTGGCACGTGATGGTAACAGTTGCAGTATACAAAAGGCCACATCCAAGACCTGGGTAGAAAGAATTAGATATAAACCATGCTCCATCCTCTGGGAGATGGATGCCCCGTTGTTATCCCACAGGTGATGCCATCCTGTACCCTGGGCACTGCGTACCCTTTTGCTGTGGCTCAGCACAGGGTGACCAGGCTGCTGCCCTGCCGCACCTCCCCTCCCCTGACAGCCCTGGTGGAGCCTGAGCGGAGCGGGCTGGCTTGGAGGAGCTCCCCAGCCGAGTTCTGTGCCCTGTGGAAGGGCTGCAGGGCTCTGAGCCCGGGGCTGGCCCCAGAGCCAGACAGAGCTGCGTGCCCGTGGCACCGTGCCCGGCCAGCGAGGTGCCCAGATGCCTGACACAGTTAATTTGATAAGCCACCCACGGCAGCGCACGGGGCAGGTCACCACCCGCCAGCAGAACAGCGCTCTCGTGCCTCTAGCACAGCATTTCATGTTCCATCCGGTATCGTGGAGAGCAACACTGCTCCCTAATGATCTCTAATTTATCAAATTAGAATGACTATGTGACAAAATTCCAGAAGAAATATTATTCCTTTAAGATTGGCATTTCATGCCAGCAGAAGACCTGCTCGATTCCAGCCCTTAGGTAAAACTTCAGCTTCTCCATCTCTAACAATTGTGTCAACAGAGGACAAACTGTTTTCCAATCCTTTATATTTACATTGTTTTTATCTTTTACTGCATGGTAACAGCCTGCCCGTGCAACATCCCTCCCCGCCCAAAAGTAAAGTATTCCTTGATAAATCAAGTCCCAGACTACCACTGCCTCTGTGAATCAGTTTCCCATTTCATACTCATAAACCAAGACTCAAAATAATCAAGACTAAGTCTCAAAAGGAAGGGAAGGCGTTTCTTACCAACAACTATCCCATATGAAACATATAGAAAGTATATGTTAGGTGCAAAACTGCTCATCATGAGGCCCCCAGCCACCATAAAGCCACTGAAGATAGTTACTGGTCTTGCTCCAAAAGATGATACGCATATACTGCAGACAGGACCTAGAGGAAAAAAACAGGAAATATATTCCTGGTAAACACCAGCACCAGGAAGAACTTCTAAAAATATATCAATCTGTGGAAATATTTCTTATGATAACTCTTTAAGTGTATAATTGTATTAAGTAACAATTCAGAGTACTCATTTTCACAGGGTTCTCTAAGGCAGTCAGTTATAAAAATACTCAAGGTCAGGCTTGCAAAATTTTTCTCAAGGAGAAACCGAACATCAGTGCTATGGAAGGGTCCTCAGGCTGGGAGGGAAAGAGCAAGTGAAATATTCCTTACACATAGGAAGATACAAAACATACTGGACTTTAACACTGTCACCACACAACCAAGGTGTACAAAGGCTCTGAAAAGAATCTTCACCTTGAGACACAAAACCAAGGTAGACCATCAGCCAGGCCTTAAGCAAGCAGGTATTTTTGGACAGAGCACAAAAACTGTGTTTCAGAAAGGCAGTACTGTATTCATCTTGATATGTGATTTATAAAACTGAAATGGAAAAATAGTAACTTGGGATCATAGTCGCGGTAAGAATGCCACCTGGTGCTTACACAGAGGGAATATCTGCTGGTGCGCCAGACAAGGACAAACACCACTCTTCCCTGATTTTCGAGGGAATTAAATGCCTGCTAGTCAGGTGTTTACAACCTATCTCAGCTTCTCCTGTAAAACTACAGAAAATGAAAGCCACTTACTGGGAGCAGCCAGACCAACACTCAGGTTCATGAGGGGTTACTCTCCAGTATTTCTCGGTTCTTTGTTCTCTTAGTTCTTCAAAACAAGAACAAAGTGAGGCAGAATTCATACCCTGACTCTACTCAGCCAGTTCTCTCCTCACAGAAATTGTGGAACAAGCATTTATTTTCACTTGTGTGACCTGGAATACACCTTTCAGTCTTAAGTAGCATGCAAGTTTGGTGCCCTGCATAAAGAATCAACCAGCAAGGGACTTGGCTTGCAAAAACAACTTATCTGAAACCCTGCACTTCCAAACATTCATACATAAACTTAGATACTAGCCCCATTCCTAAACTCAGCAACTCTGAGATTAGAAGTCAGATGCACAGATGAATGCCATTATTTAATACAAACCAATAAAACCACCTCACCACATTTGCATCTCGTTTGAAGTGACACACATACACACCACGGTCAGTTCAATTTGCAAAAGCAGTCATTTTGGAGTCTGCCATTTGCCAAGGTTAGTGCTCCCTGACTCACATAACTGAGATTCCCAGCAGATGGGAGGTGAGCCCAGAAAGGTGATACGAGGTAAACAGTTGGAGCCCAAGGATGGTGCTTGCCTACATTTGTAGACAGGAGCGAGCAGCTGGGAATGCAGGCGAGGTTTTCCTGTGGTTGCCAGCCACGGGACAAGCAGTTCTGGCAGGCAGGAGCAGAGATTCGTCAGCAGGTGAAGCGATCCTCAAAGACAAGGCAGGCCAGAACTTTTGCCCTACATTAGAGCTATCAGGCCAGGGAACATAAAGGGGAGTGAGTCTGAGCTGGGGCTTACCCAGGCAAAGAGTCAGAGTTACAGAGGAATCAAGAAAATATTCCAGGAAAGGAAGGATTAATTGGATTTTGGAAGCAATGAAAAAGGAAGATCTAAGCACTTGCTGCTTCTCAAGAGTCAGCACACTGTGGGAATGAAAGCTGGCCAGCGTAACCTGGGCAGAGTAACATGCTGAGAACAAAAGCTGAGAGCATTAGATTGTTGCTGATTCTTAGAATTAATTACTAGAACTGGCAAATTAAGATTGGTATGTTTCCTAAAACCACGGGATTTAAAAATAAACAAAGGATTGACTCTGTACTATATAAAGAATTCTTCTACGTTAAAAGAACAGGAGGTAGTGTTAACATAATTCAATTAAGCAGAGGAATGTGCACTCTTTCTATTCTTTATTTCTGACCCACTACCTTGCTAAAACAAACAGCATTTCCTTTCCACTTGCTCTCTATATTTTGACACAGCTACTTTCAGGTCTCTGTCCAGTCTGGGGTGGTGGTACTGGTACAGACATCACTGACCCCTACTAGAGAGTGTGAAACTGGACCCTCTGACCCCAAGTCAGAACAGGAGAGACACACAGCTGAAAGACGTGTCTTCATAACCTGACAAGGACAACTCCACTGGAACAGGATCCAAAGCATCCCTGACAGGGCCCAAGGAGATGCTCTTCCAGCTTCTCCTACTTACAAAATCTAATCCCAAAGAACAAAGAGTACAAAGAGATC
>VWPU01010696.1:0-75162 GCA_013398955.1 Callaeas wilsoni
TCCGCCCGGCCCGGCCCGGCCCGTGCGGGGCCGGAGCTGCGTGTGCTCGCGTTGCGGCGAGGAGGGGGCGAGGTGCTGCTTCTCGGGGGGTTTGACGGACCGTCAGGGTGTAGAAGTGTGCCAAGGTACGGCCGAGGGACCTAGAGCCCAGCAGTGTAAGCGACGGTTATAGCGAGAGGCCACCATAGAATGGTTTAGGTTGGAAGGGACTTAAAGATCATCTCGTTTCAGTCCCCCTGCCATGGGCAAGGACACTTTTTATTCGACCAGGTTGCTCAAAGCCTCATCCAACCTGGCCTTGAACCCCTTCAGGGATGTGGCATCCACAGCCCCTCTGAGCAACCTGTTCCAGAGCCTCACCTCTCTTACAGTAAAGGGTTTTTCCTTAATATCTAATCTAAACCTACTCTCTTTCCATTTGCACCCATACCCTCTTTTCCTGTCACTACATGCTCTTGTTGCCCCATCTTTCCTGTAAATTCACTTCAGGTACTGGAAGGCTGCAATTAGGTCATGCTGAAGTCTTGTCTTTTCCAGGCTGAACAATCCCAATCCTCTCAGCCTTTCCTCACAGGATAGGTGCTCCATCGCTCTGATCAACTCGTTGGCCCTCCTCTGGGTCACCATTGTTTGGTCCCAAAGCAGACCTCCTCTGTCGTGATGAGCATGGCCCTTTGTTACGAGCTGCTGCTGTGAGCGTTTTAGCACAGGTGATAAAGGTGGTCAGAGGACTGTTACTAATAAAAAAGAGAAATTTAATGACCTAGAGGTAAAACAAAACACTGTTCCCCTACACCTGCAGCAAATATTTATGTTTTACTCAACAACAGAAGTGGAACAACGCAAAATGTGAAGTTCCTGTTGCAGCGAGGAGAAGTGCTGGCCCTGCAGACACACTTCAGTATGGAGCATCTATGGCCCCATGGAGTGGTGAGGCCACGTTTTCTGAGCTTTTCATGGCCAGGCTGCTCACCTGAATTCCAGAGGCTTGCAGCAAGTCACACGGGAAGCAGCCTTGTGAATCCTGCTCACTGGCCCTATTTCCCAGGGAGAACCTACCATATCTAAATTGTTCCCAACAGATGCCTGTTTAACCTGTTTTAAAATCTCCAGTAATAGACGCTTTCATACCGTTCCTCAGGCAGTCTCGTCCTGCATTTGTTATAAATAGGGCTGGAGACAAGAAGTTAGATCTTCAGATCCTGTAGTTTTAGCCCCATATGGTTTCTCCTGTTTCTTGAGGACATTGGCAAAAGATTTAATCCCTGAGGAGCATATAAAAAGATGCTGCAGAGCTGGAAGCTGCCATGCATCTCCTCAGTCTTTCTTACATTAGAAAGATTCCTTTGATTTTTTGCTTATAGGCCACTTTGAACATACATTTCTCCTGTTCGCTTCTTAACTGTCTTCAGCTGGTTTACATTTTTTTGGTAACATAATGTCCACTACTAGACCCCACATTCACACTGTCGGTGCGAAATCGATTGAGAAGGTTATGTGATATGCTGGAATTTGCATCTGTTTCCACATGACTCAAACATTTGCCTTCTTTTTTTCTTTTGCAAGTGTCACATTGTTGCTGCACCTGTAGGTCATGATCTGTTCCCTCTCAGAGGCTTTTTCAAATTACTGCCACCTAGCCAGTCTTCTCCCATCTCAGATTTGTACTGAAGAGTAATGACCTTTCTGAATACATGCTAAACATCTCGTCTCCAAGACAGCAGATCCTCTCCTCCAAGCATCAGTATCAACTCCTTGAGTAGTGCTGAAGCAGTTGTTTGTAGGCCTACACCATCAGCTGTGTCAGTGAAACAACTCAGTCTAACAAAAAACAAAGAGTGGGGGAGGGAAGGACAAAGACTTTTTTGTGCTCCTTTTTAATTCAGATAATTTTGTTGTTTTGATTTACAGAGCCACCCTGCAAAACCAGTTTCTTGTGTATGAGGTCACTGAACATCTCTTAGTCAAGCTCTCTCTACTACCTTCTTCTCCTTCCTACACACCAGGATAATTTCCATCTGTGCTCACAATACTGTGGAACTCCTCTGGGCTACTTTGCTCTTATGTTCAATTTTTCTCTTCTGCCACCAATTGTCAAAGCAAAGTCTTCTTTGAGGCCACTGGTTTTGGACTTCCACTCTCTTTTCTCTCTTGCAAAAGTTTTGAAAAAACATTGCAACAATAAACATTAGATATTGTCCCCCTAATTTGAAGTTAACAAAAAGAACAATTTTTTCAGACTTTTAAAATTACTCAGTGACAGGAAGCTGTAAGAAGTCTCCAGATTTGCATAGGGATCCTCACATAGGTTGCAGGGCTGGCTGGGATCCTCAGCCTACTTTCTTCATCCCTTTGCTTCAGATGTTTCTCTCTCTTGCCCACTCTGCCTCTCCACATTATCTCCCTGAAAACAGAGCAATTTATAAACCTATGACTGTGACTCAACCATTTGTTAAGAATCGGGTCTGCACGAGCCTCCTCGGACCATATGTATTTGATAAGACCTTCATTGTGTAGTTAGGCAGTGGCTTGGCAAGCACAAGCTTGCATGCAATGCTGAGTGCCCTGTCTCCTCTTGATGACTGAAACATTACACCAAATGGGGCAGACCTACCCTGTCTATCAGTGCACAGCTCTCAGGATTTCACTTGCTTTTTCAATGTCAGCTATGTTTCTTTAAAACACGCTGCTGGAGCAAGATAACTCATGTAAATTGCAGCTTACACAAGAAAGAAATCAGGCTTTAAGAATTGCAGAGGGACACCTGAGAAACAAGCAAAGGGCTATCAAAACATGTGGCAAACCTAGGGTTTTTTCCCTTTTTGCTTACATAAAATAACACTATGGTAGCTCCAAGTCATTTTTTCTTAGGAGAGCTCTGTTTGGCAAGTTGAAGAATTCTGTATGCAGTTTCACTCCAGCTCTCTGGATAAAAAAGCGAACAAAATTCAAAGGCTCTAAGCCAGTTTCCATTCCTGCCTGTGTAACTAACAAGTAGACAGGTAGGTTTCAAAATAGCAAACATTGAGGTGATGTCAAGGCTCTGATTTTAAATGGGAGACTTACAGCTGACTTGACTAAAGGCAAAGGTTAACCTGTCTCCCTAGTTAGTATCACCAATGCAGGATTGCAAGAAATATTCTGTGGGAAAGCAGTGGGATGATTTACAGTTTTTCTGTGTCCAACAGACAAGAAATGACAAGAAATGTCGGATCTGCTGCCAAGTGCAGTTCTGCAAAGGAGGTTCCGACCTGAATCAGTTTCAGAAACTCACCTATAAAAAGATACTGCTGTTTCTTTTAAAATTTTATTTCTCAGACTTGAAGGTAGGGTTTTTTGCCACATGTATCTGCATACAGGTACTTCAGGATTCCAGTACTTTAAAGCCTCCTTTAGCTAGATGGATACAGTCTAAAATAACTTCAACTACTATAGGTCCCTGCTGGTTTCTTTGGGATAGAAAAGCACACAAGTGAAACACACAACACTCCTGTGTGTGCTTTGCTGTATGTTTTCAAATTCCTGAAATTAAATGGGCTTGCCTCCCTTTGCTAGCTTCTCTTGTTCCATCTGGAGCATCCAACAGGATCTGAAGAATCTGTGCAAGCATTTTTAAAAGCACCCATATGCCCCTTCTTTTCATGCAGCAGTTGTTCTGATAAACTCCTTTATATCAATATCTATATATTTCGTGGACACCAATATTTGTGGTGAAGTTTTTTATATTCATTTATAACTTTAGGGCACTTTTTGTTTATTAAAGTGGTAATGCAGATGTTCTATTACTATTATTTTTAATTAAAGTAATAACAAGGTAGCAGAAAGTGTGCAATATTATGTCATTTACACAATGCTCTATGAAGGGAATTTTTTTAAACACAACATGGTAATTGTCATGTACCTCCGAGGATGAAATAAGACAGTTGATTTGCATAATTGCAAAACATACTATGGAACATAAGAAAAATAGACCATAAGAGTAGGCAGAGGTGTTGGGAAATAAAGTTGATTAACAATGCATGGATAAATCACTGCAGGGTATGAAGAGTTATGTGGGTGAGTATAAAAGGGATTTAAAAAAAAAAAAGCAAAAAGGCAGGCATCTCGGTACCTGTTACAGTTGCTATACTTACTCACTACTTAAGACCATGATAACAAAAGTTTCTGGAACAAAGCCCACAGTTTTTAGTGCCATCTTATTCTTAATTTGTGCAGATTATTACATTATAATCAAGAGGCAATTGGCTCCAAAATGCCAATCCATACAGAACTTAAAAATCTGTAATAAACGGAACCATTTAGACTGGGACAAAAAAGAGGCGCTCAAACTAAAAAACCACAGACAACCCAACAGGCTTGCCACATGTGGCAGTTCACTAATGCTTTATTTATTTTACTTTAATTTTACTTTAAAATTAAAATGTCATCTAACCTTAAAAAAAACTAATCGCAACCTTGAATCATAAAATCATTTAGGTTGGAGAAGACTTTTAAGTTTCACTGAGTCCAAATGTAAGTCTAATATTGCCAAGTCCATCACTAAGCCATATCCCTAAGCACCACTTCTACAGGTTTTTAAAGTATCTCCAGGGATGCTGACTCCACCATTTCCCCTTGCAGCCTGTTCAAATACTTGGTGACTATTTCCATGAAGAAATTTTTCCTAATATCCAGTGTAAACCTCCCTTCGTGCAACTTGAAGCCATTTCCTTTCATCCTGTCACTTGTTCCCTGGGAGAAGAAGCCAATTCCCACCTGGCTACATCCTGCTTTCAGGCAGTTGTAGAGAGTGTCAAGAGCCTGAGCCTCCTTTTCTCCAGGCTAAACACCCCCAGCTCCCTCAGCTGCTCACCGTCAGGCTTGTGCTCCAGACCCTTCACCAGCTCCGTTGCCCTTCTCTGGACACTGTCCAGCACCTCAATGTCTTTCCTGTAGCGAGGGGCCCAGAACTGGACACGGCACTCCAGGTGCAGCCTCACCGGTGCCGAGTACAGGACAATCCCTGCCCTGGTCCTGCTGGCCACGCTGCTGCTGATACAGGCCAGGATGTAATTGGCCCCCTGGGCACATGCTGGCTCATGTTCAGGTCCTTATCCACTGGGCAGCTTTCCAGACACTCTCCCCCCAGCCTGTAGTGTTGGATGGGGTTGTTGCCACTCAAGCGTGGGACCATCTTAATCTGTATATATTACATACGTATATGTAATATATATATTGTAGGCATATATCTATTCTACCAAATATATGTTTAGACAAGTAATAATAATATATTAACAAAGTTACTTCTGCCTATTTTGCTTATTTCTAAATTGGGAGATTACAAAACAACATAGGGCAGCCTGTAATACTTGCAGATCCCATCCTCTTGTTTTTTAATAAGCTCTGTGCACATTTCAATTCATATACAGCTCTAAACGATCTCTTGAGAAAAAGAAATGAAGGCACCATTGACACACAGAATACAGCAGAGGTCAAAGCTTTTGATTTTCACTGGAGTTCAGGCTCTTCCTTCCATATTTGCTGCAGTTACCACTTCTCACACTGAACTTGAAAGATAGGTATGAAAAGACCGATAAATGTATAATTTTGTCAGTTTAGGGAGGCCAAACAAGACAATGTAGAGGAAGAGCACATTTTCTCCGGTGACACTAAGTAATAAGCAGTGTTGCATTAGAATGGTCTACAATAAAAGTGACCACACAGTGAATTAAGACATAAGGAGTTAAATGTCAGAGTTCTCTTGCTGAGGGCTCTGCAGTACCTCACAGCTCAGTATTCATTTTGATGACAACAAGTAAAGATTTGAAATTTTCTCCCATCGTTGCAGAGAAATAATTTAAAGGCTGGTAAGAAATTAAAAGTGAAAATATTCAGAAAATGCAAGGTAATCTGTACTAGAGAAGTTAAAACCTGGAATGCAGCTATGCTAAATGAAACAAGGATAAATGTTTTGCCCAGAGGATGATAAATATGGGAGACATTAGCAAAGTAGAGCATCAGCTTGCATAGAAATAAAAACCTGTCTCAATTTGAAACTGTCGTTTAAAACACTGCATTCCAGTTCAGCCACTTCGTTACAAATTGAAGATAGCTGCATGAAAATCACCCAGGAAATAATGAATTATCCAGGAACAGGAATGGAGACACTTTCCAGGAAAAAAAATCCCAAGTTCAAGATCTATATTATTAAGCTAAAAATAGCTACAGAGGCATGATAACACTTTGGAAATAACTTAGAATGTAACTTTTAGGGATGGAAGGTGAAGGACTTGGAGTACAAGAAGAGGTGCCACCTGAGCAAATGTGGCTGACAGAGTGACCAGCACAACCCATTCCTCACAGCAAGGGAGGTGTCAATAGGAGAACAAGTCCTGTGATTTGACAGGTGCCAATGGACAGGACATCTGAAACTGACTGTGTGATTTTGTGTCAAAGCACCAGAATGTTAACTGTGAGGAAGCCTTATGCTGCAGCAAGAGGAAGTGGATAGCTGGATAGATCCCCTGTTCTTTACTGTCTGCAGTCTTCAGTGTTATACTGAATTGTAAAATTCTCTAGCTACCTTTCTCTCAAGTATGTCGTGAATAGAAAACCAGAGTCTGATAGTCCTTGAAATACTCCTTGCATCTTACTTAAGCAAGGTCATTATAAAGGGAAAATATCTGTATGCTCTAATTAGCTGAAACTGCTCACAGGCAAAAGCCTTCAGTTCCTTGATGTTATTCTCTGTAATCTACTGACTTTAGCTGCCTACAGAACTCCTTGGGGGCCAGTTCAGTGCCTGGTCCCACCCAGGTTCTTCTGTTCAGTGCATTTGAATAATCTGTCAGTGTTCATGCAGGGTATCTACAAGTACTTTTCTTCTCTCAGATTAAATACTGTCTGTTCACAGACAAAGGGCTATCAGATTATCCAGTTTACACATTGGCAAAAACACAACTGCTCATTTTTTGTTACATTTACAAATCACAGCTGAACTACACACATATAACTGTTTGCAAAAGCCTTGTTGTTATCTTTAAAGTGGTAATATATTCCATCTTTTGACCTCCAAAGACTTCTTTTTTCTCAGAGCTATCTTGAACTGCTCTGGTGGGATGCTAGCTATCGACAGCACCTGTTTCCTTTTGGTTAAGGGTTAGGAAAGATGGTCCTTCACAAAACTTCGATCTTCATCCCAGAAACTACAGCATCTCAGTGCAAATCTGCCTCTCTCATTCTGCAAGCAGAGCACATAGTTTTTTCTTCTGTTCTTATAGCAGTTTTAAAACTTTTGTGCCCTCATACCTTCCCTGGAAGCCACCCTCTCTCTCTGAAGTTTGTTGCAAATGAGTGGTCTGGGCTGCTTACAGAATTACCAGCAAAGGTATCAGCAAAAGCAAGATAAATATAGATCTTGTAAATGTATAAATTTATATGTATCATATAAATTTGCAGAAGCACAATGAAGTTCGATGGCAAGGTTCACTCTACCACTGTTACTCAGATAAAGCACACAAAGGAAAATCAGATTAGAACCGATCTAGAATGATTTATGCATAGAATGGAGATCCAAAAGTGTAAGGATGGAGAAGCACAGGGGTGCCAAAGGGCAAAAGGACCCCTTTTCTTGAGTCATGAGGTTCAGAGTAGACCCCCTTGCCAAACTTAGTATCAGACTTGATCAACGGTTTATGTCCAAGGAATGTAGCACAACCTAATCATTGACTAATTTAACGTTTCCGAAATGATTCAATAGGATTTGCTATAAGCACAACAGTAACTTAATTACGAATCTAATTTAACTATGAACGTGGGATGGGAACACTCATAGTATGTTTGCTGTACCACATGCAAATCAATTCACACTTGCACACGCACACAGATACAAAGAAGGATGTACAAAGGTATACCTGTGAGAAATTCCCCTTGAGTTCAGCGAACTACTCACGTCAGATGCCTTTGCATCTCTCAACAGCCGAGGAGTTGAGCCTTGAGGACTGGGAGGGTATCAGCCCAGGCCCTGTGTTCAATGGTCCTCTGGGCTGTTGAGCTCTAGACATGTCTCGGAGGGAGATGTGCTGCAGCCCAGGGGATGTCAAAGAGTCTCACTTAGAGCCACTCTTTACAGGGTTGCAAGATGATTGGCTCTGGTCATCAGTAAATTTCCACTGTGGCCACAATCCAGGCTGGTAGTTACTGGAATTTTCCTTGAAAAGTCTAATAATATTATTATTCCACTTCGGCTGTTACTCAGACAAAAATAAGTTTTCAAGGCTATTTGTTAGAAAACAGGAGCTCGTTAGGCAACAGAAGCTCCTGGGAGCAGACAGTGTTTCTGATAAGCTCAGGGGGAGCTGACTGCCCACGAGTCAATAATCAAGGCTGAGGCCTAAGGAGTGTCCCTGAGATCATGAAGAAGCCAGAGAGGGGTAAGGGGCCAGATCTTGCATCGCCACAATGCTACATCTTCATGAATCATCAGAGATTGAAGGGCAGGGAGTTCCTGGTAAGGGGAGAAGAAATGGTGCAGTGGTGGAGCTTTTCTTTTCTCCCTCTTGTTCCTGTGAAAGAAAGTGGGAGAAGAGAGCACACTATTCAGTTTTGTGCAGCTGTCTTTGTTCTGTGTGGATGTTTTGTGCAGCAGAATTGCTGCAAAGTTTTGGGGGTGAGAGCAGAGTTTCCAATGGTGCTCTCAGCCACCGTACCCTGATGAGGTATTTCTGTGCTGAAATAAGGGGGATGAGCAACCCTTCAAAGCTGCTCCCTCTGTGTCTCCCATGTAGTTACTATGCAACAGCCCCTAAATGACCTTGGCACGGCACAGCTGCAAGTGGATTTAGATCTGTCTGTAGTATGGACAAAGGCAAGGCGTCTTCCATCTCCTCATAACAAAGATCCTAACAGATCCCTATTGTCTGTAATGCTGGAATGCAGTACATTTTTAAAAATCATCTGCTCACAAATACATCTCATCAAGGAGGTTTTCTGCGAATTGCCACAAGATTAACCAACTGTATAATTTTGTTCATTCTATAGAAAGCAGAAGTTTAACTTTTAGACTACTGCCTTGCCTCACTACTGAATTTAGTCCTAAACTGAGCAGACAGTGCATGGAGCATTTACTGTGAGGATGGAAAGAACAAAACCACGGGATATAATGCAGAGACAGCAAATTCCCCTCATTTTGTACAACTGGCTGCTCAGCAGCATGAAGGGCCAGTAAATGAAATTTGAGAAAGCCAAAAGAACTAAATGGTCCTACAACACGAGGAATATCTGCAGTGCAGCACTTTTTGCCATGATCTTGAGAGACCTGCAACACACCAGATAATTCTGCAAGGCCTGTGTAGAGCCCTGCACTGGTTTGTGCCAGGACAGTGTCTTGCTTACCAATACAGAGACAATTCTCTCCCACTTCTATGAATTTCTGGGTTATCATCAAGATGTTTAACCTGGACTGAGAATCAGTTATTTAACACTTTACTTGAATAATAACTTCTTACTTGTCATCTCCTGAAGCTGGCTCAACTCATATGAAATAAGGAATTGGCCTTATTAACCATTTTCACTATGACCTGAACATGTGCAGGGTGATAAGGGTAAAGTCTCCTGCCTGATTTTCTCCGACCTCTTCCTGTAGCACCTCCCCTCTAGCAGCATGCCTAAGACTGTCCTAAGTGTTTTGGATGATTTTTCCAACTCATATTAGTATTTTAGTCTTCTCCAGCAAAGAAGGCTCCCAAGGTGTGGCAGACAAACGTTTTTGCAAGCGTTTTTTAAAGAAAAAATCAGCTAACATGGCACAGCAGCGGATCCCAAGTCTGGCATGTGCTGACTCTTGCCTGAACAAGAGCAGAGGCCTCCATGTGAGCAGCGACTGCATGACATGGGGAGGACTGCCTGATGGCAGATAATACCTGGCCACATTGTTAAAGGTCTTTACTCCCTAATCACTTCTGGAACAGCAGGTAAACTCTTTCCCAACAGCACTTACAGCGTGTCTACAGAACCTTGCTGCTGTACAGAGTGCAGTCGGCTGCTGCTCCTCGCAGATGCCTCCAGCAGCAGCACAAGTGGTGCCCAAACCTGCACCTGCAGCTCACCGTGGCGGGGCAAGGACAGATAAGGGTAAAGCATAAGATTGGTGAAACCTAATGTGCAGTGGGTAGGTGAGTGGGTTAGGTCGGGGGCAGAGGCCAAAGGTTGGGCTCTGGCTGAGGTGTGTTACTCTGCCAGGAGAGTGTCTGGGGCAGGTACGCTGTTTTGTAGGAGCAGGACGTGCAGCAGAAGGGTGTCAGCACACCGATCTGAGGTTCTAGTGAAGGGGAAGGAAAGCACTAGGAGGGAATAAGCAGGCAGGAAGTGAAACAAAACTCTTCTGACCATTTTTATGGTTTCAGAAAAGGTATTCTGGTAATATTTACCAGTGCTAACAAATGAAATTTGAGACTTCCCTGCCCGGTTCAGTATTGATTTGCAAATTATTTGCAATTGAAATCTCGGTGTACTTTTCATAACGCAGGCTATGTAGCTGCCCACATGGGAACTCTAAGTGAATCAACTGGAGAGATTTACCAACAAAACACACGGCAAGTAACAGGGTGAGGTGTAATAGCTCCGTGCTAAGCTCAGAGATTGTGTCTGGGCTCCCTCTAGTGAGATGTGTTGGTTTTCTGTGCTCAGAGATCACTACCGGCTACCGCATACCTATTGATTGAAAAGCTAAATTCAAACACAAATGCTTTCAAAACAAATAAACAGGCAAAGGATCTTTGTACCGGTACGGCAACAGTTCACATCACTTCTGCTTCACAAAGCTAAGTCCTTCTTTTCAGAAGTTTCTGGTAAAGCTAAAAAGACCAAATGCAGTTTTAATGGTGATAGAGACAGATTTAAACTAAACTGTTTCCAAACCACTTGCACAACAAAAGCAGCAGAGTTGTATAAATCTTACTTGCAGGTAAGATAAATATTTTCTGTAACGTGGAAGGGAGTCTGGTAGAGGGTTTTGCCACAATGAATGTAAAACCGCTGTCAAAAATAAGGCTGGCATACATATCAGTTCATGTGATAGCTTATGGAATAAGCAAATGGGTGCATCACTAACTTTTTTAAAATTCAGACTGCTTAGTTTTCTACATGACATATGAAATCTAAGACATGGCCACTGTAAGCCTAAAGAGGAGATTTTGTGATTCATTAAGTCCCTCCCAGGATTTGGCATCCTCCCACAATAACATCCCATTTGAAAGGTTTGGAAAATATTTAAATTTGTTCCAATTTTACAGTAATTAAAAAAAAAAAAAACTAAAACAGAAAAAAAAATTCTCATGGAACATGCAGCTTGAGACATGTTTGTTTTTCCTGATGTCATTTCTCTACCTGCCAGTTTAATTACTTCCTCCTGGAATGAGGAATGGAAGGGACCTTTTTGTATGCAATGAGCTTAAGCTACAGAGGAATATGGAACCCCTTGTCTTGTTATACCCTCTTATCTAGGCATGACTGGCTGCTACAGCAAGCTGTGGGCACCAGCAATACTGTTCCCAGCTGCTGCTATCCTCTGTCTTGTTACCGTTTTTGCTATGCTCGTGAGACTGCATTTTACTGCATCGTTCAGCCACAACCACAGATTAGCTTCTGTCATATATATTCTTCCTCTTTCAAGGTTCCTGTTTCACCAAAAGAATTATTGTCTCCTAGATATATGCCACTAACAACCTTTTACAGTCCTATCTTCTCCTGTGTGCAGCAGAGAAGTAGTTCCCTCATAGTTCCTGTCTTCACACTGCCCTGCCTCACTGCAAGCTCATTTCTGGAGTTCTCAAATCTAGACACATGTTTAGGAGTGAGCAAGAGAGCAGCCATGAAGTTAATCAGAGCAGAATGAGAAGTGTTATCCCACCAGGATGAGTGAAAGCTCTAAAGTTAATTTGTCCAAGTGAGGAAGAGGATGAAGAACTGGAGCTTTGCATTTGGCCTTACCAGGTATTTCCCTGCCCATCACATCAGGCTCATCACAGGCTCACCAACAGGAGTTTTGTTTGCTTGTTTTCACAAAAGATGTCAGAAGAAGGGGAAACAACCAAATTCTGTGGTAGTTGAAACCGCTGCACTGTCTCCACACATCTTCTAGGCTAGTTCACCATTTATTCACTCACTAAACATTGGAATGGAATTTTTCAAAGCAATAGCTCTACGCTGTCCTACAAATCCGGTGGCAGCTGAGGCTTCCCAAGAGAGTAACAGCCCCACTGACAGCTGTGCTCAGTCACCAGCTCTACCTGCTGCCTAATTCCAAAATGCAAAATTTCCTAGGTTTAGTTTAAGCTGAAATGACTAATGCTGAATGCTCAGTGATTCACAACAAGATATATAGCATGTGGAATGAAGGTAATTTGGAGCACCGTGATCAGCTTTCACATTAGAGGAAGAATATAATGCTGAAACCATCTGGCCTGCGGCTATGAAAACACCAAAGAGACATAAAACCAAGTTAATGGCAGCATGCCAAGGCCTTGTTAAAAAATAGCACATCACTAAAACAAAGCAAGTGCTGATGTAGCACCAGCAAAGGCTCATTAGTGGGCTGGAGACAGAGTGCTCTTATATTTCATTATGTGCTTAACAGCCATACCTGCCTCTGCAGAAGAAAGGTACTTTCTAATGACCACTTTCTCATGTCCTATAGTGATTCTATACTAGTGGTAAATACTAAGAGCTCTGGTTGTCCTGCTTTTTAATTACTAATCTTCTTTAGAGGAATAAATAACAAGATGCATCAGGTGAAGCTGAAACTGAAACTAGGACATTTTAGCTTAAAAATAACTCATTAGGATCTAAACAGGCCATGGATGCTCAAGTACTGTGTTCTGGGTGCTGGTATAGAAGATATAAAGTTATTAGAGAGCATCTAAAGGAGGGCTGTGAAGATGATGATGGGCCCAGAAGGGAAGCCATGCAAGGAGTGGCTGAGGTCACTTGGTCTATTCAGCGTGGAGAAGAGGAGACTGAGGGGAGACCCCACTGCAGTTACACCGTCCTCGTGAGGGGAAGAGGAGGGGCAGGCACTGCTCTATTCTCTCTGGTGACCAGTGACAGGACCTGAGGGAATGGCCTGAAACTGTGTCAGGGGAGGTTTAGGTTGGATGTTAGGAAAACGATCTCCACCCAGAGCGTGGCTGTGCACTGGAACTGGCTCCCCAGGGAAGTGGTCACAGCACCAGCCTGGCAGAGTTCAAGAAGTGTTTGGACAATGCTCTCAGGCACATGGTGTGACTCCTGGGGATGGTGCTGTGCAGGGCCAGGAGTGGGACTCGATGATCCTTGTGGGTCCCTTGCAAGTTGGCGATGTTCCGCGGTTCTGCGCTCCTCGGCCCGAGGCAGGAGCCGAGCGGATCCCGCCGGGCCCAGCAGGTGGCACCGCCCCGCTCTGCTGCCCGTCCCCAGGGCCGGCACCGCACAGGGGAGGGGGGACTCGGTTTGGTGTAGGCAAGGAAGGGATAGGAAAAACCCAAAGAAGGGCTAAGTGTGTAAAAGGTTCTATTTTTGAAGCAGCAGCCTGCAAATGCTTGCTGCACAGAGGTCAACATTTGTTTTGAAATAAAAATCTGGATGCTTCTTTGGGCTTGAGGTTTCTGCTTATCAGCATTCCCAGAGACTGGGACTAATTTTCTTTTTGTGGGAATTCTCAATAATCTCTTCTCTCAAATCATCAGGCCACACACTGCTTGTTTTCTCTCTCTTGCAGGGACCACAGAGAAGAGTGAAGTGATGAAAGTTAAAATAATAATTTGTGCCAAAAGTAAGACTGGGGATGTACACACAACTAGACTAAACACAATGAAGGCACAGTTGTATCTGGCCTCTTACTTGCACGAGATTGTCTCTGGATTTCCCTCTGTCCTTCCTTCCAGTTTTTGGAAGCCGTCAGGCTGTGCCCAGAGCTCGCTGCCTCCGTCTCCATATTCCACTTGTGTTCTCTTCTAATTTATGTCCTCTTTGCATTGTCTCTGATGCATCTGAAAGTGCCAAATGTGCCGGCAGAACACAGACCACATGACCTCACACTTCCCTACATTTTACTGACAGACAAGAAGGGAGAGGACATCTCCTCAGTGTGATGAGGCAACATGTTACCAAGAGCTCATTTTGACCCTGCACAGATGTCTTTCAAAAGTTGGAAGAACAGTTTCTTGTATGTAAATAACTAAGAAGTCCTCCTTCGTGCGTGGAATTTATCTTCCTCAGATCCCCCAGGTGGAGGATCTTTCAAGGACTTTGGAGTTAGAGTTGGTTGCAAAACATCTTGATAACGTCTTAGTTTCTGCAATATCTGTTTTGCTGGATAAGAGATTGATTTAACACTGGTCTATGGATATAAACAACTAGTATCTGTGCACCCTGTGACAGAAAATAAGTACTGACCCTGAAATATTTGAATACAATGAATAAGTAGTAAAAACAGAGTAGTGAAGATAAAGATTTCTTATATTTAAGTTGTAGTTTCTAAGGCTTCAATCTTCTTAAAATATTTGTTTCTCCATAGCCACAAGGGACAAAAGTTTTAAATTAAAAAATTCAGATTCTAGTAAGAATACGCACTAATTAGCTGAGACTGCAAAACCACTGTTGGACCTGGGATAAAACACAAAGATTTGACAATGCGACACACAGAGGAAGCATTTACCTCTGATTATCAGTCTCCTAGAAACAACTGATTGCATAAAATGTCTGAAATCTCAGTTAACACATTGTGTAATCACTTAGCAGGAGGTAAGGACTCTGGACTGCATAGAGGATACCCCTAAACGACCCTTACAAATAAGGCCCCTGAGCAGTTTCTCTCTCATTCAAATCCAAAAACTGTGGCTGTAATGTTTTCAGTTTTATTCCCTCCCATTCCCCTGGGCCCTTTTGCTTTTTTCCAGGCTGAGCTAGCATCACTATTAAATGCAGGTGCATCTCTCCCTCACTCACATAATTCCCGGTGGCAGCTGGGAACAGAAGGGCAAAGGACTCTGGTGGGTATGGAGGGCACAAAGGTCTCCACGGACTGTTTCTACATCCGTACGTAGAAGGGAAAACAGCAGAAACATTCATAGTGAACATGTTGTTACAGACTTCAGCTTTAATCAAGGAGCAGCTCCAGGAATGTTGCTCTGCGGATCCTGCCACCCTAAAAACCTCCTGGAGGCACTTTAGGAATTTGTCCAAGATTCCACCAAACTCCTGGCCAAGCAGCAATACCTTGGACCTGCATCCAAATCTAAAGCATAGAAAAAAAAAAAAAAAAGGTTGAACTAACCTTAAGTCCACTGGAAGTTATAATTACTAACAACTGCATTTTCCTTAGGTACACCAGAGATTTATGTTGACTTACACGTCCAGGAAATGAGTCATTCATTGATGGAACTGGGACAAATTCCGGTTCTAGGTGGAACCAAAAAAATCATAGCCATTACCCTCACAGCTGCAACCTCTTGTTCAAGGTCAGTTGGATCCAGCTCCTCCCCAAAACCTGTTAGAAGTGGGACAAATTGCCAAATAGCTTTGAGAGAACTGCTTGCTCCTCCCAGGACTACCAAAGTGAGAGCAAGCAAGCAAGAATCAATCACCTAGAGGGGATGGCAAGAATCACTCAGATAACCTGCTTTTTAACCTGCTTTTCTGTCTTCTTCCACTTTTTAACAGGGTCACTCATTCTGCGCAGTGTAGCAGAACCAATTACACAACCTGGGTTTCAAACCTCTAATTACTGTGACTGCTTCTGCCTCGATATTGCCGGAGGGAAACATGTGTGCAACGAAACTGTGATGTCTGTGACAACTACATCATGTGCCATGCTAGTCAAATACTAGCCTGTGACTAAATTTCAGTGTCACCCTTCCTGGCAGTAATTAAACCTCACAATTAAAGTGGAATCATTGTCAAGGCTGTGTACAATGAAAATGTTTTCATATGAAACAAGGGACTCAATAAGAAAAATAATGTGACATAAAATAATCAATAGCATATGTTTTTAAAAAGTCTCATTATTTTAAGGGCCAAAGGATGAAGCTTTTGTGATAATGAATAGTCTAATTTTTCATAACTGGAACTAGGTCAATAACAAGTTAAATTACCCAGCCAGCATGAAAAAGATGAATTGCAGGAAAATAAAAACCTGCCATTAAAATAGATTTCCAGCCTCTCTTGTTAACCTGGAAGGAAAAAAACAGTGATTTCAAGATGTCAGTGACATGAAAAGGAATTAGGTAGTGTCATGCTGCTTTCCAGCTTATGAAGTGCAGTGTTATAAGAACCAAAGAGATAAAATTTATACCAGGGTAGTAACATATTGAAACAACAGAAAAGTGATAGCAGCCAGTTATGGGGTTCTTTCAGTATATCATTTATTGAAAAAATATGAGATCAATAGCTTGAAATTAAATCACGGTGTCAAATCATAACAATGAGATATTTTTCTCTTTTTTAGCATTAAAACAAAAAAAGTCAAGAGTGTCTCAAAGCATTTTACTAGTTTCAGGTACGTGTCAAATGTACTCGAAATCAAATTCCTCTGTGGGGCTCACTGCAGTGGTGAGAGGGAGATCAGGCACTCTGACACCCCAGCCACGGTGTGGCAAAGTGTGGGGCAGAGGTGCTGCTGGAGCCCGGGGAGCTGGGCTGCTCTGGCTCTGCTGCTCCCTGTGGGTCAGTACCTCATTCTGAGGAGATGGAAGGAGGCAGAGCAAGCTCTGCCTGTGTTCTCAGTGGCTCTTGTCTGGGGAGATGCAGGCCTATACGAGAAGTGAAGCAGGACCTGTGCACTGCCAGGCAGTATGACACATAATGTACTTTAAACGTTAATTATAGTAGTGATAAAATACTTATCTCCAAGATTGAAAGGTCAATGACAAATCTCTACAGGAATATCTGTGTAAGAATGGTTGTGAGCATATAAAAATCTGGCTTTGCTCTAGCTAGAGATGATGTTGCAAGACTATCAAATGGCTTTTTCCATTTTACTGTGATTTTGTTTTGGAAGAAAATAGCCTAACACGCAGAAGTGTTCTGATGCTGATTGAGCTGAATATTTTAAAGCAATGCAGCTCTGTTGCTGCTTCTCTAAAGAGCACTGTTTATTAAGATTGTAAAGCCAATGCCTCAAATCCTAGAAATAAGACTGCTTGAACTTTGTGATTTGGGCTTTTGGTACCTATGTATTATGATGTTGTCTTTAATTACATTAGCATATCCTGTTGTTTCAAGGATTCCTGTTCATGTAGTCACTGGGAAGCTATTCAATATTCTTTTTGCCTTCTTTACTCAATGAGTGGTTTCAGGTCTTAGTTAAAATGCCTCCTCCACATCAGGTTCTGCTTATGGAACTATTCACTTGAAGTGATGGATTAGCACTAATTTAACTATGGTATTTGAAGGCTTTCTTATAAATATTGAGGTATTTAAATATTTAAATACTGAGGCCTTAAAAAGAGAGAAGACTTGATCTCTGCTAACAATTTTGCGTAATTTGAGAGAAGGCTGCTTGACAATGCACATTAAACTAGTGCAAGCTGGGCCAAGTACAGAGACCATGCATGGGCCATGTGCTGGTTTGAAGTGAATTTGAAATTAAAAGGTACTTACACTTGAAATTTGCAGTACACCTAAATGAAATTCTTCTTCCAAAGGAAGAGAACTTGGAAGGAAGCAAATAACTTATGATAATATGCATTGCTGGTGACATGTCCAGCATAGTCTATCAGTAATTTACTTTAAGAAAGCAGTGCTCCTCACAGTAACAGAGGCAGCAGCAGCAGGAGTCTGAATTTTTATTTTTTTTTTTGAGAATGAGATATTTGAGGTCGAGACAATGAGAAACAAGAAATAGCCTGAAGAAAGGACAATACAGTTATATCCCTTGCTCCTCTGTTTCTCTCCAATTTGAATAGATTGGCAGCAATGAGTATTTAATCACAAGGAAAATCCCATTCATACAACCTATTTTCATCTAATTACATGACCTGCCCTTCCCCTCCTACTCTGAAAGGTATTTTTACCATTTACTCAAACGTGCCCTGGAAACCACGAGGTGCTGAAAAGCAGCACCTCAGTGAGATGTGCTGAGATAAGTACCTCAGCTCACAAAGATCTAACAATGAATTTTAATAGGGGCTGATAGGATTATTCATCTAACATCCATTTCTGGTTTTCCTGTGTGACATAGGGATAGACAGCATTAAATGGTGGCTTCTCCGTATTTAGTACTCCCAGCATCAACTGAAAAGAATAGGATATGCATGGGTCTGAAAAATGGGTCCACAGAAATGTAACAATAGCACCAAAAAATGGGTGCCACCTGCTGTGACCATAATCGTTTTCTATTTCAGTAAGAGATTATGATACCATCACTCTTCTCATATCCAGCTACCACCTGGATATGTATTTGGAAGAAAATGGGCAAAACCTCTACCTTCTGCACGAAAACCTACAAGGAAGTCACTTACAAACAGGGAAAAAAACCACAGAACCAACAAGATGCCTGAATTTCTCTGCAGTCAAGGGCAGTTTCCACAGCTAATACCTGTGACAGAAGGGTGCTTCTGCAGGCAGCTGCACTAGAGAATTTCTAGGTTGTGTTTGAACTGGATGGTGTAACTTAATTTGGCTCATTTCTTCCTTTATATCAGCCTCCCACATTATTTTCAAGATTTCCAGTGAATAGCTTGTGATAGGCAATTTCTCAGTGAACTTGAGAATCTAAATCACTAAATATACCTAAATCACTAAATCCCAACTAATCCTGTCACTACAGTGAGTCACACGTAGCAAAAATGCTTAATTGGTATAAATGTGAAAAGTATGGGGGACAGACTTCCACATTCTCTTTCAAAGCTCTCAGTATTAACACCTTAAAAAACATCCTGGTTATATTTTCCAGACTTTGTTTCTGCCCACCCCCCCTCTTTTCCTCATCCTTTGCAGAGACCAGCAGTAACATTAAGCTCATTAAAAGCTCTGCTCCACTGCAGATGATAAAATGTGGGAAGGACCAACAAGTCTGTGCACTGCAGGTCCCAGGGACTGAAATCCATCAAGTAACTGGCTTTACCCCTCACTCCCATAGGGAAATGCAGGGAGGCAAAAGCAGTTTTTATTTCTACAAGTAGCTTCAAATAGCTGTAAAATCTCAACAGTATAGTCATTATGATTCTAAAACAACTCACAAAAAACCCCCCTAAAATGCAATTTATTCACCTGATGGCACAGCACAAAAGCAGAAATATTAAAGTGTATCTCCCTATTTTTCCATACTTCTTTCCTATAGCCCGTCTGAAACAGCTTTCATATTTACAGAAAACTCAAAAAAGAAAGTGAATAACAAGAAGGGTTTTCTTTCCTTCTTTTCTCAGATGCAGAGTTCATTGCAATTACTTGTGACAATGCAGGGTAACCATTTCAGTCAAAGCGTGACTAGCAAGTTGCTGATATTGCTTAAAACGTTTTACTTCTGAAATTACCATGACTCCACTCACTCTAAGGATCCTTAGAATGAGTACTGCCACAGGGAGCTTCAGAGAATTGTCCCTGTTACATATGCAGTGTACTGAAACACAGGAGAATGAAGTGATGTACTTAAGACCACATAGGAAATTTGTGAAAGAGCAGACAAGTAAAGTAAACGCTCCCAACTTCCAGTTTTGTGTTCTTATCACTTCATCAGCTCTTCCTCTCAACTACTTCAAACCGTGTCACAGCACAGCCTTTTTCAGCCACAACCATTTCCTTCTCTGGCCATATAAAAAAAAAATTACTGAGCCAATTAGTTAATAAGGATTTTATCCAGAGGCAGGAATGAAGATTTGAGGAAAATTAAATGGAAAAGAATGTAAGGACTAGAAAACAAAACAAAACCCAACCAACAACACCTGGAAAGAAATTGGTTTTCTATTTAACAGTGCAGTTCAGAACAATATCCAGAAAAAAAAAATTAAACGTGCCCTATCTCTGTCCTAGGGTGACCTGTTCAACCGTTTTTAAATTCAAGATTGTGATGGTAAGTGTTCTGTGGTGCTAAGTGCCACAGAGCGCAGCCTTTTAGCCTTAAGAAACTTGTTCGTATTTGAATGATATTGAAATCAGGAGGCAGTCTCAGCAGCACTGCTTCCACTCAAAACTTTCTACAAGTCTTTTTAGTGTTTCCATGATGCTTTTGTTCAGGGATCCCAAAGTCTTCAATCCCTCTTACTACATATATCCACTTAATGAATATCAGCAAGTTTAGTACCACAGGACACATTGTGCAGACTCGTCTATGCTGGACTGTAGGCAAAACAATTTCAGCCTCAGTACTAAAGGACACTGCTTGATCTCCTGGGAGCAGAACATTTGATTCACAGCTTTGGGGTTTCATTACTTAAAGTGTAGGTGTCTTTACAGACGACTCTTGGCTGTTCTGTTCAGCTTTGAGAGACCTTGTCATCTCTGTGGTCAAAGGAGCAAAAGGAAGAATACATGCCTCCCTGGCTGCTCTCTACTGAGAAATTTTAGCCATGAAAGATCCCAGCACAAATTCCAACGAAGTGCCAGACTGAGGTGGCAGTGTGGGTGGGCTGTGCAAGGCTTGCTACGCATTGCAAAATTCAGCTAATTCACTGAAAATATTGTTTCATCATCCTACTGCATGACTTAACAGGGATGGCTCCTTTTAATGGGACTGTTTTATAATACATGAGTCACTTATTGCTAATGGCCATCTACTTTGCCTTTGTAGGTAAATCGTGGGCTATTACCCAGTTAATTGACTCAGAAAAGTAATGCCCTATTTATAGAAAAATACAAGAGACAGTACACACCAAAAAAACCCTCAAAAAAACATCGCGTAATTTTCTTTGCCTTTAACTAAGGGAAAGCTTCCAGTAACACAAAAATTGAAATGAAAATAGGGTTATTAAAGGCATTTTGAGGGTTGCCAAGAACATTTGAAATTATTTTCATCTTTCACATTTGCAGACAGTGATGACAACATCCACTCTATGGTCAAAACATTTCTGCGCCTCACAAGAACTTCATTTCTGCCGGGAGGCAGAATCTGGTGACTGTGGCTTCTTTCCACACCGCTTTGTTTCCTCCCTCTTGGCACAGCGATAGGTATTGTGTGAAGCCTAGCAGAGCTGTGAGATTGTGGCTTGATTAGGATTCTCAGCAGGGCCCCTTCTGCTGAGAATTGTTATTTTCCCGGTACTTAACAGAGCGTGAGTAGTAAGGGTTAGATGGCGAAACAAAAAGTAATTACACACAGCCCGAGCCTCATTTTCTGATGATCGAAATTGCCATTTTGCTTTGCGTTCCCACAAGTTTGTGGTCTGTTGATACCATTTGTTTTAATACATGTAAATAGCAACCAGCTACCATGGCTATGATGATATCAAGTACTAAAAATACGCTAGAAAGGCATTTGCAGTTTGTCCTGCATACTAGAAAGGAAATTCATCCCTTGAATAAAATTGAGTCCCTAAGATCACCACAAAATTTATAAGACTATAAAAATATCTTTAAAGAACGTCATCAAAGCTGTGTGAAGTCAAAGAGACTATGAAAAAAGGGGTACTTATTTATCTTCCCTAATCTGTGTTATCCTAGTGGGAACTGGGAACAGACAAAAGATCATAAAATAGGATTTATAAGCTCTGATCTTACTCTTCTTCTTCCTGCTATGTGACCTTGTACAAACCACTTAAATTGCTCCTAAGGAGACCTACAAAGAACTGAAATATTTTAATTCTTAGTCCCTTTTCCTCCCTGATATAATTAAACTATTGTGAATCTTTTTTCTGTTTCTGTAAAATCTGATGAAAAAACCCCATCAGTAGTAGATCTCTTTATCAGAAATATTTTTCATTCTTTTCCAGTAAAAAATTACCATAGTTGATCTAAGGTCTTTGCTACAGCCCTTTTTCCCATAAGATAGTTTGTCTTTCCCTTTCTGTAACACTGAGAAATTGTTCCCCCTTATTTATCAATTTCTACATAAATCTTCAGATGTCTGAAAAGTCACTAGAAACCTCAGAATATTTTGTTTGCTTTATAACACTTTTCAAACATACTCTTTTCTATTATTTATGGTGGGTCTTTTGAAGGAACCTTGCTGGTTTCTATGATGGTAGATACTGATATTTTGTCTTGCTGAAATAGATTGTATGGATCTTTAGTGATTCAAATGTTCTGCTCCCTTTTTTTTTCTGCAAGTCCCTTCTATAGTGCGCTGAATTCAGCTGGCTTAGGAAAAGTAGTGAGAAAATATTCTTGCTACCCTCATAGCCTCAGAGACTATCAATTTCATTAGAAATTCTGGCCAAAAAGCTGTACAAGCACGAAGATTGTCAGCATCATGTGGCAAGATGCATGTTCTCTCTGGCAACAAGCATTAATTCCTGTTTCTGGAAAAAAACCAGAGGAATTGGCTTAATGCTGTATTTCTCTAATGAAAAAATAAGAAAGAAAACTGATGAATGGTTCCTAGATGAAAGTTTAAAAAAGCCCCCAAACTTCTATTTTTAGGTGTAAGGTTTACATGGAAGGAACATCTCGCATTGCTCAACTTCTGGTGCATGTATGCTTTCACCGCTTCTGACGCAACCACTACCTTCTCGTGCAAGGCTGCCAACTCAGGAGAACAGAGTGAATCCTGGCCAGCTTTAGGGGTGCACTGCTGGAAACACAGCGTGGGCACTGCTTCCATGCACTGCAAACAGCAACTGTGGAATCTGGACATGTTACGGCAAAATCAGTCAGGTTGTTTCATTGCAGTACTTGGCACACGGCACTTTCTGAAAAACATTTAGCTCTCACTCTGAAAGTTGTTTTTGGTAACAGCTTTAAAGCTGATCAGTCTATGAAAGCACAACAGTGGGGCTTAAACTCATTTTCAGTGCCAGGCAATGAAATGGGGGACAATCATTAACTGGCACTTGAGGGAAGTGTTACTGGAAACTTCCCAGCAGCCTAACAAATGAATGCTACATCAGAGGTCCAACTTGGCTAAAAGATGACACTTTGCTAGACAGTTCCTTGGCAAAAAGCAGAGGGAGAGAGCTGATGGATCTGATGTCACGTGAAGATGGATTCAAACTTGTTTTCAAGAAAGAGCAGCTTAACAATTTTGGATTAATGGAGGACTTTGGTCTAGTATTGGACATATCTTAGAAATTTTGGGTGTGCTTCAGTGCTGCCTCTATATTTTCTATTTTAGCCTGTTTGCCATATTAAAAAAAAAAAAAAAATCAGGATGAACCCAAGTGTACGATTTTGGCTGGTATCAATTCAGTAACAGCTGTCACAGAGCAACTATAAAACAGCATGCATCTACTCCCCACCATAATTTTCTTCAAGATATGACCACAATTTTTTGACATTACTGAAATCAGTAAACCCTAGGCTCATGTTATAACACAAAAGAATTACCACGACATTTAATTCAAAGTAATACAAATCACAAATGATATAAAGGAGCCTTAAAACACCACAGTCTAAAAAATTCATTTTTTAAAAAAGGACTTTATAGTTAAATATTTTAGGCTTCCTTGGGTAGCTATTTTAGAGAAAAATATTTCAAATATTTCATTAAGACACATGGATGTCAACATGCAGTCCTTTAAAAACCAGCTGTTTAAGAGTAGTACAAGAATCAGTGTAAGTTCTGCAATCACTGCTATACACTGGTGAGCCAGTGAGAGTCATCAAGAGTTTTTACTGCAAGAGTAGTTGTAATTGCTATTTCAGGTTTGCCTGTGGCCTCATTGCTAATCTCTAAAGCTTAATATTGAATTTCAGAGTGTAAGGTGGAAGACGAAAGGGATGCAGGATCCCTATTCTAATAGAAGAATTCTGGACCTCTGTCAGGAAAGAAGATAGCGTGGACAAGGAAGTAGGAAGAATCAGAAGGACAGTGGTAGAAAATACTGTATAGCCTGGAAAAGAGATGATTTCTCTGAGGAGGTTACTAAGAAGCGCCCTCACAGCAGTGCATATTGGGAGGATAAGAAACAACAAATTGAGAGAGAGATTATACAGGGTATAAAGAAAAACCTTTTCACCTTGAGGACAGCCAGGCAGAAGAACATGCACAGGGAGCTTGTGCAGTCTCTACACTTGGAGGGTTTCAAGACTCCACTGGATAAAGCCCTGAGCAATTTGGTCTGATCTCAGTTGACCTTGCCTTGAGCAGAAGGTTGGACTAGAGACTTTCTGAGGTCCCTTCCTAACTCAATTCCCTTATGGCCCTGGGAATGATAGAACATGTGCTATTCCATACTGGGAAAAAAGTGGTAAAGTGGAAAGGAGACAGAAGGAATAAAAACAGGTAGAGAAGTGTTACAAAACGTAGTGTTGATCTGAATTCCTGTTCAGATCAGAGGCTTCTGGGTTGGACTGACTTGCAATTGTTTGTATTTTTATTTATTTAATTGAGTTCAGAGAGCAAAATGTCTTGCGACCACTATCCAGGGCATGCACCAATTACTAGGAATTCTGAAACTCACCATCCGTCCATTTGCTTTCATGATGCAGTAAGGCAACATTTTAGTAGTTGAAATCCACCTGCCTGGTGGCACCAGGGTTTGTGTGAGGAAGCTGGGTTTTTGTTTAACTATTGAAACAACAACAAATCACCCAGGAAAACTACACCAAAAACCAGACCAAACATGTTTTATCCTCACTTTCCATTATGCTTTGGGCTTGATCATGAAATTCTTACTGGAAGTATTGTTCATTTACTTGAATTTCACAGAAAATCTTCTCAGTCTTTTCAGACATTTAGAAATCACAGTATCCAAAAAGGTTCATGTATTTTCTTTGGGACAGTTTTTATTTTTTTTTTGCTACAGTATGTAAATTACAAGCTTGGGTGACTTTCAAAGACAGTTATTTACTCCTTTTGCTAAAGGAAGCTTAAGATAAATTTGTTACAAATAACTTTGATTCCTTTCAGATGTTCTTGGTTTTACATTACAGTAGAAAGTAGGCAAACACGTTTCCTTAGAAGGGTAACATCCCTTCAGCTTATTGAGTGGAACAATACCCAGTCACACAAGAATCTGGACTTCCAATGTACTCTGTTTACTTGATAGTTCAAACTTGCCCTTTACTGCCAAGAACCCTAAACAAGAGTTTCCTTTTTTGTTACAATACTTCCTACTGCTTCTGACCAGGGCTACTATGCATTTTCCAGGTATGAAAGCAAAGATAATGGAAAAAAAACCCCCAAAACACAGGCTGTGTCTAGATCCCAAACTTCTGCTGGTATATCTGGGCTGTGGAATGTCTGCTTCCTTATGCTGCCTTGAGAAGAAGCGTGTAGTATAGTGTGGCAACACTACAGCACAGTGCCTTTCTTGGCCTAGTCTAAGCTGTTTGGGGTGAGGATGCTAATTATGCGGTCAGACTTTCTGTCAGCATAATGCTGAATCTACATAAAAAGTCTTGTTGGTTTTTTCTTTATCACAAGAATCTCTTTGAAATAATTATTCTTAAAGAATAAACAGGAAGGTGGGGGTTTCTAGCAGAGTGCTGCAGGTGATTAAGTGGCACAAATCCTCTGAAGGTACACTAGCAGCCTGAAATGTAGTCATATTTTATGAATATATTTTTAACTACTGTCAAGTATGGAACCATTCCCTGAATTTTTCTACCAATTACAAATGTTTTTAAGTCAGCACAGTATGTTTCCCCTACTGTCAAGCAGAACAGCCAAAGACAGTATCAGAGAAGGAAACAGAATAAATAAAAAGTTATACACAAAAGGCTTTAAAATGTGTATGTGAAGGGGAAGCCTTTTTCCACTGTTTTCTTCCTCCTGAAACAATCTTCGCTGTTGCTTGGTATTATCTTACCTCAAACACTCAGACAAGTAATAACTGTTCAGATCCACTACTTCTTTTCACTTTGATTTACCTGTCTGTAAGATCCTAACCCCTCAGGTCACCCAGGTGGAAGCAATGTCACCAGTATTCCAAAGAGAACAGAACACACAGCAAGGCCAACAGCAGGCCTACCCGCACACTCTCTGGAGTTCCAGCGCAAAGCAAATTTTGTTCTGTTGGTAGCTTCAAGTTTGATAATGTACTACAGACCATGCCAACGATTTGCACTGGCAGAATTGTCACACGAAGCAAGAATTTGCACCATCAGCTTCTTGTAAAGGAATGCCAACAGAAATTGGATCCGGATTCGAACCCTCAGTTGCAACTGAGGAGTGAGCAGCTCAGATCAGGAGCTGGACAGCCTGTGCACATGTGCCCTTTCTGCTCCCTCAAATCCTGAGACATTTTGCAGGTGTGGCACCTTGGCATAGCTTGGGAAGGCTGAAGAGATGCTCCAAGTTACAAGTGTAGGGTATCTGAGTTACACAGAATGTCTGGCTGCTCATTTTTCAGTGGGTACGTGTTGGTAAAGTGCTGCCCAACCTCCTCATGATCTCGTAGGCAGTTCTGCTGATACTAGCGAGTCTTTGCACCAGGAATATAGCACAAAGAGAACATACCAGGATTTGGACCACTGATTTGAAACTGAAATACTTATTAAAAATTGCTTTGACTTTAAATAGCTTTATAGTTTTAAATAAAATAATTATTTTAAAATAGTTTTAATTAAATGAACCTAGAAGTTGTGGATCTTTGATATCCATGTGTGATATACTTTTGAATAAATAGATCTATAAATACCTCTTGATCTTTTTGGTGATGAAGTGCACAAAAAGTTAAAAATATTTTTTTTTAAGCTGAAATGAACAGTCGTCACTTTAGGAATAAACTTAATATCCAGAAACACTCAATGCAAAGTTACAGAAACCCAAAATATATTCTAACTACATAGTCACTATAAATACATACCTTAACTGAATGCATGCTTTTTCATTACTCTATGAGTAAATTACCAAAAAAGAAAATTAAGCTTCTCTTTAAAATAAAAACGAAATAAATAACCAAACAAACAAATCCAGAATTCAAATAATAGACTGAACCAGCCAGTAACACTTTAAAATACAAAAGTGTCTTTCTCTTTCTCCTTTAGAGTAGCCCAGCATTATGATACTTTTGAGGACAACAAACAAAAAACCCCCAAACTACAGTTTTCAACTTTCATTCTAAAAGCAAAAGTTTTCATTAATTTGGGAATCTGAAATTTGCTAGTTTAGTATAAAGCTGCACACGAGGCTCCCTAGGGTATAAATAAACTAAGCCTCCACAGTGAAAATCAAAAGAGAAATCATACATGCAGTTTATTCTAGAAAAAACATGATTTTAACTTTCACTTTAAAAACCCGTTAAGTGTAACAGTGCATTAGGAACAATCAAGCTCACTAGAGGGACAATTTGCTTGCAAATGTCAGAAAGCATGATCTTTAATGTTATAATTCTGAGCAGTATCTCAAAGATTTCACTTCATAGCGTATTACAAAATAATATCTTAAACCTGAACACACTGCATCATACAAGGTTAGTAAGCAGGAAATCACAGAGTGGAGTGAAGTGGACCCCTCGAAAATACTGTTTCCTGAGGTGTAAAGGAATCGCTGCACACTCACACCGTCAGCAGGGCTGGACCATTGTGCTCTGTGCAAGAACAGCTGCCTCATCTCCACCAGAGTGTGGCCCAAAGGCCTGTGTATCTAATTCTCACCTTCGCTGTCCTGTCGGTGTTTCTCTCACCACCACAGAGGGAGGGCTGAGCACCAAGTGATAGAAATACCCATTTAAAATGACTCTTTGTACTGATCTAGATTTGTTTGTAAAGCTGATAGAGAAAGAACAGATTTTACAATACAGGTCTCAGAACTGCAGGGCAAATAAATGCAAATGTGCTTTATCAGCTGGAACAAGTGCCCTGGAACACTAACATGCTGTGGATCTGCAGTGAACCTCTGAACCTCTTCTGTTGGATCAGTCCCACTTTACATAACTTTCACTCACTGACAGAGGCTGCAGCCACACCGTTCCGTGATCCTGTGCACTCATTTGGGATGAATCAGACATAAGCCCTAATTCCAATAAATATTCATAGACAAAGGCAAGGATCATTATTCTCCATTTATGGAGGAGAAACTGAGGCACAAAGTGATTACTCCAAGTCAGTGACACAGCTGGAGGAAAATCCAGTTAGCCCCACACCTGCTACCAGGTGCTTTAAAATTGGCCAAAGCCACCTGATTATTTAATATGAATAATTTACTAAACATATTTTGTTTCTGTGTTTAGTGAGACCGGTGATTTCTTTTTTAACCTTCCATTTCTAAAACAACCCACATGATACTGAGAGTAAAGGTCCAAGAAATTTAGTGAAATCTGCCAGCAGATTTATCCCATTCATGATATTCACTGCAAGCTGTAAGATACAGGGTCAGCCTGGTAATCAACAAATGAGGGCTCCATGAATGCCAGTGCGCTCTTCTCACTCCACCCAAATAATTACATGGCTCACCAGGAGAAATAAAACTGATAAAAACAGTAAGACTTAGAAAAAAATAATGTTTCCATAAAACAGAGACTTATTGCATGATAGCTGGAGGCAACACCTTTGCACAAACAGCTGTAAATTAAAGCTGTCCTTTTACTAAGCTTCCAGAGATTGCTTACACAATGTGTGGCAATGGGAGAGAATATAGAGGACAGTTAATTTTCTTCCTTCTTCTTCACTTGCTCAAGTGGATGAAAAGCTACTTGCCTGCTCTCAAATGGATGAAGATAATAACTTTTTATGCTCCCATACCACGCTGCTACAGTTGTGAACAGATGTGAACATTTTTCCACCTGATTACTAAACTAAAATTTTCTTGATTTCTAAGTAAATGTGAAAGTATATCATCAAATACACATCACCTGCAGGTGGCAAGTGTTAGAGAACTTGAAATCACAATTTTGTTCTACCCTCTCCAGTAACCACTGGTGAGCTCTCAACGTGCTGTCTCCCCTCCTTTCAGCTATGAGAAGGCTATCCAGTGTTTAAGTTCTTCCACACGCTGCAGTATCTGTGTATAATAGAAATCCATGTTGGCTGCAAAATCAGTACACACAGGGGACTCCATGTCACCAAAGGTGCAGTACAGTGCAGTTCCTCCAATGCTAAGGAAAACAGTTGCTATGCACAGCAGGATCAGCAAAATACAGGAGCCACCAGACACTTCATCTGTAAATAAGAGCAGAAAAGGTGAAAAAGGATGCTATAAAAAGCAATACAAATGCACGAGAGAAAACCTGAGATAGGTTTTTATCATGAGTGGGTCAGAAAGTAAACACTTAATAATGCTCACCATGTCAAAGTGACCACAATACATATGATGAATTTTATGTTTCTCAGTCTTTTCAGAAATCTAAATGATTATATTGCTTCATTTCTGCAGTCTGTGTACCTGTCCTTGCTGAGATCACTTGTGGAGTCATTCCACAATGAAGCAAAATATGCTTACCTGTAAGAGTGCCCCACATCCAAAGCCTTCCTTCATGGAATAGTTGAAATGAAACAAAGGCTTTGAAACTAAACCAAATGGAAACATTCTTGCTTCATTTGCAATGACACTGACTGCACTACAACGAACTGCTTGTGATTGCTCTCACATTTTGACTACAGACACAAAACCTTCAGTGTAGGCTAATGTGAGGGGTTATTTTACATCTCAGTTATTCTCTGCTAATTCTTTGCATCTTGTTTACTCCAGAGTAGGAGCAGTGCAGAGGCTGCAGGGGTGCTACTAGATCCTCACAACCTCACTTGTCCTTGCTACTCTGTATGCATGAACAACATCTGCATCTTCTGTCAGATTGACGTGGCTCTAAGAAAATTTCTATACTCCCTTCACTCTACACCATGGAGAAGAAATGGGGTAAAAAGAAACATTCAAGTGATTTTTTTTTTGTGTGTGTGTGTATTTAAAATCAAATTCAAAGTAATAATGACAATATAAAACAACTTTCCTTTTGAATCACTAAATCCTTGGGGAAAAATAATAGAAAAAAACTCTAACTGGAATTTTAAATAAAACATAAATACTTTCAACATAATTTCAAGAAAGAGATGGGATAGGGTCTCTTCTAGGCTGGGAATGTTTGAGACACACTAATGCACTTTTAAGAACCAACTTATACCATTTAGTGGCTGGCATACACAGTAGATAGCACTTTCTATATCATTAGCAATCTAAAGTATTTTTCTTAATATCTCTTCAGTTTGAATAGAGACCCTAAACTCCAAAAAAAGCATAATAGAATAACATACTGTGTTTCTCATGAGGCTATTTAGCCCATCAAGAAAACAGTAAGGTGTAAAGCCAGATTTAACGACAGCTAGCAAGTGTGTACGGATGTTAAATTATAAAACAAGGTTAAAACCTGACACCCTCCAATCCCATAGTCTACTAGAAAGGGCTGGAAATGTACCCATGGAAAAAGCACAACAGACTTGTTTCTTTTGCATCCCTCTACCTACACAGTAAATGGATTTAGGGAGCAAGCTTACACCTCCCACCTCTAAGCAATGAACATTAATGAAAGGACTTCAATTATCCGTCACTTGTAAATCATTCAGCCAGAGGAAAAAAGCAGTGACTTCATTCTCAACCAAACTTTAAAACAGAAGTGTGCTCATTGTATCCTTCTGCAGTTTTGTTACCCACACCTGGTACGGATTAACAATCTTTGACCAATCACCTTCACTTACTAAGTTTTAAAAAAACAAGAGAGTATGTTCAATAAATGCCTGCTTTGCTGTTGTGAACAAAAAGATTGACAATATTTGCACCCCAAGAGTGCAACTCATGAATTAACAGCTTTAAACTACCTTGATCCAATGTGTCTTCCATTTCCTGGAATCTCACTCTTCTCTTTGTTTGCCTTTGCTGGACTTGAGCAATTGTTTTTCCATCCCTGTCATCTCTCTTCTTTAGTATAGACACCAATCCTTCCACTGGGGTAATCTATCAGGAAAGTCAGTGAGTGGCACAAGAGATGTTAAATAGAGCTCATGCTTCAATTTCTCACAATAAGGAAACAAGCTAAACAGTTAATAAATAGTTTCCAGTCTACTTTTCTTAAACATTGCAGCACTTGTGAAACCTCCTTCTTGAAGACATCAAGTCCTGAACACACAGGACAGCTGCAGTATCATTCTGCTGTTTACTGACACTGCTTGCCCTTAATTGTTATAAAAGTTAAACACACACACACATTTACTGCTTGGATCGTACTTTGCGTTCCTTTGTAAGCTCCCATGGGCTGGGGCAGTGATGAGGCGGATTTCTGTCAAAATCACTGTCATCAGAGGGCAATAAGAAGTCAATGACACACTGCTGCTGCCTCTCCAAAGATATAATCCAGCAGAGACCATCAAATACTTATTGTGAGATTAATTTTCCGGCACTGCAATTGGTTCCCCAGGAGGGACAAACAGCTACAGCAGGGCTACAAAACCAAAGAGAGGGAACACCAGGGAAAAAGAAAGCTTCAGTGCTCTGGATAGATTCCAGCTCCACACTGAAATAAGCTCTCCGGATACAGCAGCAGCTCAAAAATCCTTCCCTACGGGCTGGTCACCCAAACAGCTTGCACAAACAGCAAGACAGTCAACAAGTCAATAAACCACAACTTCTCTTTTCTTTGCTATAGCATTAGGATTAGTTGCAAGAATATATGCTAAGCCATACTGGGATGGCTGAGCAGTCTGTAGCTTTCTAGTTATTAATGAAATGAAAGTAGGTGAAGTATCAGGAGAAAAATGCTTTCCTAAGCACGTAGTTCCTGGTGTGCTAGAAATAAACAGAACTTAAAGTAAAAAGTATGTTTAGAACTGCCCTTTATTTTACCTTGTGAGCATCCTTGCCTCAAAAAAAGTCATAATTATTTCTTCCTAGATCTTAGCAGGACTTTAAAAAACTTAATTCTGTAGATCAGCAGTAACATCTGTTAAATTGAAAAGTAATATGCATACATTTGTGCTACAGATAAAACATATCACATTTAAAACTGAATTTGCAACTCATCTATTACATAACCCCAAATGCCTCTAATTTTCACAAAAACTCAAAAACCCCCAACTTTCCAAGTAACATTGTAGTTGCAGACAACTGACTGCTTAAGCCTATCTATAAGTTCAAAGACCACCCATAAAAACTTGTTTGCATTGCATTTCCAAGAGCTGTAGAAAAACAGAAAACATACAACTTCATAATTTATGTCCTTAAGCTTGCCTCATGCTACGAGTTTATATAATGCATCGATATGTGCAGTAGTCAGAGAGATGGTGCACTGCACACAGAGAGACACAGGGCACAATCCAATAGGCACTGGAGCAAGTTTTGCCTTTGCAACATTTAACTGACAAATGTGGCAATGACACTTGCAGGTCTCTGGTCTGGCAGTATTTTATAGCCCTCAAATGGACAAATAACCCTGCACAACTCAGAGCTGGGCACTGTGGGTGTATGCCTACAGTCTAAAAACTTTTCCAAAATCACAACTTAGAGGATAAAACTGATCTCTGCCACACTTTTGATACTCACTTTGCCTTTTGTTTATCTGCTCAAGAGCTTGAATGGATTATTTAATGAAACAATGGAAGGAAGTACTTGGAAAGTAGTGAAAGTGTGGAAGTGGAGGAAATCAATTTAAGCTAACATCCAGAGGACCAGTAGCTGGCACAAATGACCCAGAAATAATAGTCTGCAAGTGTCTCATCACAACAAATGAGTGCACTGAGATAAAGCTTCTACTAGTAATGTTAAATTAGACTTGCAAAACTGCCACGAAAATTCAACAGGCCAGCAGAAAAATCAACACTTATGTTTCCTTGTTGTGACAAGGAAGGGGGATTATGTAGGAGTGCTTTAATTTGACTTATTATTTGGAAGGGTGGAGATGAAATGATATCCTTTAGTAGAGTAGATTATTTTAAGCTCCTGCTTACAGCACTGCTTTCATAAAGAGGATCAATGGCTCCTCCCACACTACCCACACAGCAGGCTGGCTATTGCCTGGCATGATTATTCCCAAGGGGCTTGGACTGCACAAGGTGCGAATGTCACCCAGAGATGGCAGGGCATTCGTACCAGTCTGTCCTAAGATTAGATGTGGTGGTCCATTCTGCAAGTCATCATTCCAACCTGAGGCACTTCATTTTGTCCGTTGGCTCTTGGGAGTTTCTGAATGACTGTGGCACAAACGTGGGTCTTCTCCAAGCTTAAAACCAGAGCACTATCCTTGACAGGATTATGTGGAAATGTGTTCCAGTAATTACAGTTACATAAAAGGCTTTTTGGAGGAAAGTCTTGCTACAATGAGGTTCATTTACTTTCCCTGTCAGCCTACATGGCTACATTTCAGGATTCACTTTAAATGTATAAAAAACTAATTTGACACAGCATAGGTTTCTCTATTCTGAACATCTTCTTTTGCTTAAAAAGGGGGTGCAAGCGCTTTTGATTTTGCAATAAAATCAGTGTGGCTAGTGCTACTTCCCTATCCCAACAAAAGCCATAAACTATTTTGAAAAATGGCCCCTTTACATGATATGTAATTCATACCTAGAATAGAATCATAGAACATGTTGAGTTGGAAGGGAGCCACAAGGATCCTTGAGTCCAACTCTTAGTCCCACACAGGACACCCCAAAAGTCACACCATGTGCCTGAGAGCATTGTCCAAGCACTTCTTGAACTCTGTCAGGCTGGTCCTGTGACCACTTCCCTGGGGAGCCTGTTCCAGTGCCCAACCACCCTCTGGGTGAAGAACCTTTTCCTAATATCCAACCTAAATTTCTCCTGACTCAGCTCCATGCCATGACTATACTTCATCTGCCTTTGAATTTCAGGAGTTACGTAGTTAAGGTTTTTTGTTTTTGTCTGCAATATACAAAGTGATTATATTAGATCCATCTCCCACTAATTGAACATCCAAGGAGAAGGACTTAGCTGCCACCCAAGATGAAGCTTTACATTGCACTCTTTAGGAGGCAGGAGGAATTAAAAAAGGCAGAATATATAATTCAAATTGGAAGTTAGCAAGGGAACTCTGGTTAATACAGTTGAATACAAGTCAAGCAGAGGCTTGACTTGAACCACAGGCAGAAATATACAGGCTTGCACCAGACTGCTCTGCAAACAGTTCTCAGATGAAAGAGCAGCATAAAGGACCCTATTGAAACATTAGGTATTTTCTTAATTCTAAGCTGGATAATTAACAAAAGATGGTCTTGGAGCATCTGTGTAACTGAGCATATTCACTCAGCTCTGCTGGCCTTCACAAAATCTTTTGACTGGAGCTTTTATAGTCACTGTACAGGAACTGAAAGTGGCATGTGGGTGTGTGGTGGCATTTTCACCAACAGTCAAAAAGGAAAGCGGCAATGACTGGTGGTTAATGGAAACTCTGTTAAATAAAGCTTTTCTCTTTCCCTCATATTAATAGAAAGTGAATCTGCTTCAACAGAAAGTTTTATACTTTTCAGATAAATTTTAATAACGAGGTTGCAAAATCAGGAAAAATAAACTCTAATTAAACTACTGGTCTCTTTTCTGTTTAAAATAGCATTTGCTAATAAAATATCAAAAAGCTTCTTACACTGTGCTTATTTTCAACAAATATGATGTGTGTATGTATCTATTTATAAACGTACTGGATAAAGCTATGAAAATAAGGCCTTGTAATTCAAGTTCTTAGAGAAAACATATTGAACTTGACAATTAGAATTAGTTGTTGCATACAGACGTAAATAAAACCCCAAAACGGAGGCACTACAGACTGGGAACTAGGAAGAAAAGCTCATTGTATGAAGTAGTTCGGTCTGAATGCAGAAAACTATTAAAGAAGTTTTGTTTGTGTATTCTTCTGTGGGCTGCATTCCTTATTCAGTTACTTGGCAAAGGACTGTAGTTTTATTACAAGCAATACCAGATTTTTTAAAAGCAGTAATGCACAAAATGACAAAACCCAAGACTGCCCTGTGTTACAATAAAAGCAGCAGACAAACCCCTTTGCTAATTAAATACATTAGATATGTGAGTAACTTGAGTTTGAAAAGGAGCTAGCTTAGCAGATTCTGTATTCATACCACATTCATACTACAGACAGTAACTATTTTTCCTGCTGATACGCCTGCCATGCTCCTTTATACACCTGATATACCTGAGCTCCTTTATACAGCAACAAATACCTCAGGTACCGTGTCAGCACTTCGCATGGGAGTGTAGTTCTTGCAAACTCAAAGTTACAGGACCCAAGCCATACAAGAGAACAGAGGATCCAAAACATTGCTTCCAAATCTAGTGGAGACTTCATTTCTTGGTATACCAACTGCCATCCAAAAACTTTATGTTTTGGTAGACAATCTCACTATCTTTGCTTTCTAAAAAGAATTTCCCAATTATAATTTTCTAATAAGGAAAAACGTTAAGATTTTACTCACTTCCCTAATTGTCACTCACACAAAAAGTTTATGCTGCAACCTTTTATTTTATATGGCAAAATGCAACTTTATTGAGGTTACAATTTATTTTGCCACTGGTGGGTCATTTCATTCTCATCGAAATGATAGCAAAGATATTTAAGAAGAGCTATAAACTTCTAATATCTGTTGCTGTCAACTGCTGACTGTGCTTCAAAGCTCTTTGTTAGCTGTATGAATCTTTTTTCTATAAAATGACTGTGGTTTTCCATCATTTGCATGCTGTTGTACACAGTTTGTACTAGTGAAGAAATACTCAGTATAAGGGCCTGTACAGTACAAAACCCACAATTTCAGTTTTGCAACTATTTAAATCCAGACTCAGATTTTGGTGAATTTTCACTCTTGTAGTTAGTAATTGTAAATGATAAACTAAAAGTAAGTGACAAAGTATCTAAATTAGAAAACTGCATGAGATGATTCTTGGATCTCAATATGGAGACAAGCAAAACTTCCTAACTCTAAATACATACACAAGTATTTACCCTTCTCCATTTTCAATAAATTATTACTACCTGTCAATTGAAGAACATTAATGAAATTTTATCCTACCATATGGGTTTTGTCCTCAGGTTATTTCAAAATTATCTTTACTTCCATCTTCCATTCTAATTTCTTTAGGCAGTTTCCGAAATACTCACTCCACGACAAACTTTATCACGGTCAAATTGATTATTTTTTTCTTTTTTACTGCCACATTGGTGCATTTCATGTGATTAATTTCATTTCACTCATGTGGCTACCAATGCATTTTCTAGATACCTCATTAACAACCAGTGTGTGACAACACTGTTATCTTCTTGGGTTGCCATAACCTGAACAATGCAATTTCAAAGCCTTCAAGAGGACGAGAAAGGAATAAGTGTTACAGCTGGGTACGAAGATCAGTCTGCTCATCAAAACTTCAGTGCAATCTTATTTTAGCACTAAAACGGAATCAATGAACGCAAGTTAACAATGCTGCTTTCTCAGGGGTGCCAGATTCTTTCAAATGTGTCTTCCAAGAAAGTGGTAGGTGCTCACCACTTCTGAAAAACAGCCCCTAGGCTACTGATGGGTGGTAAGATTAACTGGAAAAACATCATATAAGTGCATAATGAAACAATACAAGCTGGTGTGCTGTCCTTAACTCACCCTGCTGCACCTAGAAATTTCATGTGTTGTGAAACAACCCCAAATGCTGCATATTACAAGTTTTAATTGGTACTGATGTTAATCCTTCTTCTCTTCTCACATTTAAGCCCCCTGCCTCACACAAAACTCAGGCCTCTTGCTAAGAATGATTCAAGTGGACTCTCACCAATGCAGCCAACATTATGCCTTGCATGGCCAGAAAAAGTACTATAGATAAACTCAAGGTACTTTTTCCTCTGCAGAGACTTGACTCTGCCGTCAGAGTACTGGCAGTCCCAGCGTCAGGAAAGCAAACTAGAACTGAAATTAGATGTCCTCTAAAGCATCATCATCAATCACAGGGACAATCAATACAAGCATAATTTTTCTAACAGTATCAATATGCTGCTTCCTATCCCATCCTCTGAAACACAAATGGCACAAACATAGCTATTTAAAAATAGATGTTATTGGATTAATTTAGGCTTCATCTATGTGAAACAGAACAGTACTCCTCTGCTAAAATGTGGAACTTTCAGTGGGCTCAAAAGAAATTTAATGCTGAGGGATGATACTTAAACTACTCTTTTGTTATATGCGTATACAGGCTTAGCACAGACTGTCAACAAAATGCTCTTTTTCAAAACCACGCTCTAAGTGAACACAAGCCAATGGATTTAGTTGCAAATTTGGGGTACATATATTAACACGTATGTGGGTTTCCACATCTGCTTGTGTACAGCTTTGTGCACATGGCTGTCAGTTCTGGTATGTGGCATACTTCCTGAGAGTCCACAAAAAGACAAGAGGCATGATCTCAGAAAGGATGTAAAGAAACTGCTTAGGTGGAGAGAAAAACCAAAATGCTCTCTTTTCAGCTCTGGAGACTTTACCAAACACGTAATAACATCAGCATTGATCTTCAGTATTTAGTTCCCTGCTCGACACTGTCCTTGAGCAATTGTGAGGGTTCTTGGTCTCTGTGCATTAGCTTGATTTACAGAGAAGTACTGTAACTTTATTGCCAAGGGACAGTCTATTGTTAAATATCTTAAAGATAGAGATGAACTAAGAAGATACCTTCATACAAGTCTTCCCCCTCCAGCATCTGAAATAACATAATTTCACAATACATTCATTTCTTCATGTAAAAAAAAAGGCTCTTAAGGTCCCATGGATGCAAATGCAGCAAAACCAGAAGACAAATAAAGCAAAGATGTCGTCATTACGCTTTCCAAAAAAGTCCCAAAGCAATAAATCTTCCCTGTTTTCAGAAGAGCAATTTAGCTTATGAAGCACTCACCCTTGTTACAGGCCTACCAGCAATGCATAAGGAAGGTGGGTTCAGGGTTAGAAGCTCTTTCTTAGCTTGGGTTGAACAACAAATCTGCCTAAACTTGACAAAATTAGATGCCCATTCATCCATGTACAGAATTTATATATATGTAGTTCTCACCTCTATGGAAGAAGTACAAAAAAAGCAAACTTTGTTCTATGCATACAAAAGAACGATGGTACATTATAGGCATTATGCAGATCTCTGACATAAAATTTGATTTAACAGGAATTGTGAGAACATCTCTTAACAGTCCCTGTCAGAATAAAAAAAAATTAAACCCCCCCAGGTATCACACTCATATAGAAGATCAATATTATTTTTGAAACAGTGCACTGCTGGTCAAGAAGGAGACAGCGAGGCAAAATGAAACTTTTTTCTGAGTAACTCAGAACAATTAAATATGTATAGATTTCAGCTTTGAAAAAGTGACACATACAGGAATATTTAACACATTTTGAAGTTGGCAATATCTAAAATATTTTAACTGAGATAAACATGGAAGCGTTTATAGGATTCACAATATTTACCTCAGTAATCTCTATCCTTCTTGTAAGCTCATCAAGAGAAGAAAAGCTGTCATCCAGTGATAAAGCTTCCAGGGAGTTATAAGACGCTCGTTCGGGTGAAATATCTGGAACAGTGTCAAAGTCCTCTTGGTTTGCTAAGTTTGCAGATTCTTCAGTGTCTATTATGTTACCATTCAAAAATCTTAGAAATAAATCTTGTTCTTCATTATTGACCTTCTCCTCCTGTCCTGCTGCTCTCTGTATTTCCTTGCACACTCGTGAATGGGCAGTACTCTCATGCTCAGACACTTTATTACACCCAGAGCATTCATCTGTTGCAGTTCTGTCCCATGAAGACTCTTCATCATCGTCATCAGGCTGTATCTGTTGCTGCTTTAAATCACTATTTCCAAGCTGGCCACTAGCAATTTCTGAAGACCCAGCAGCATGTTTTGATCTGAGCAGCTTTCTATCAGCTGGCACTTCTTTATCAGAAGGAACCAAATCAGTAGGCATATAATCAGCATCGGTTAAAACCAAAGCATCTACCATTGGCTCAAGAGGGAGTTTCACTCCAGGCTCCCCAGCCCCTTCTATTTTTATTGCATCCTTGGAGAGCTGTCTTTCCCTCAGCTGCAGACTGTTATCTTTACCGGCATCCCCAGATGATGAACAGCCCGAAGAAGGCCTGCCCACTGTCCCTGTGGACTGGGTGTGTGTCTCCAATGTCGATTCAGCACTGCAGTGCTGCTCCTCCATGTGGTCCTTTCCGGCAGCTACCCGAAGACTTGCTGCCTCTGCCTGTCTCTCAGTTTTGTTTTCACCCGGGCACACAGTGCTCTGCTGTTTATCTTCTTTCTTTGGTCCAGTGCCAGGACAAGTTTCAGTACCTAAGTGCAAGAGGAAAAACAGTTCCAGAGTTTTTAAATGATTCAAAGCATCAGCCCAGGGGGGAAAGAGTATACTGTGATTTGATAACATTGTAACCTAATGCTTCAAAATGCTCTCCCATAAAGGGCAGGTATTTTATGCTCCAGTCAGGATAACTTTTGTTCGTAGTCTCTGACTCCTGATTCACGGAAGAAAAAAAAAAAAAAGTATTTGCACATATTCTTGCAGGCAAAGCACATGATTTAGTGTCCTTCTGAAAAAAGCTACTCCCAATATGTAAGCGAGTATCCATCTCTCTGAACAGTCACTTCTAATGGATATTTTACATGAGTCATCTCATGGAGGCCTGGAGTTCAGGCAAATGCACTTAATTACAGAAAACTGTATCCTGATGCCAGTGTATCTATCACCTAGGGAGATACCTGCATTTCCTTTAAAGAAGCTGAAATCATACTAATTTAACAAATTTTAAATTTGCAGATCACTAGCTCCTTTGGTTAACACTAAATTAAATAGAAATTACATTTCCCATAAATGGACAGTATAAAAAGATGCTGCTTTTTGGATCAGTAAGTTAGTTTACATATTTAAAATGCAATTTGATGGAGCTTATTTCTGTATTTGTATTTACAATACATATGAAAATTATTTTTTCTTATCTGAAATTTCAGAGATGCACAAGTTCTGCATAGCTTGTGAATTCACCTACTGTTGGCATGATCTGCTGATGAAGGAGTAGATGGCTGGCCCAAGTTATCTATGAAACTATTAGATATTAATCACTACAAGAAAGCCAAAACTCTGTTTTTAGGCTTATGAAAAGAGAAAGGGGCTGTTAAGAATTAAAATATCAAAGTAAGCTAGCTATAACAGAAACTGCCTTTTATTCCATACTTTAATAAAAACTAAGTTAAGACTATGTTATAATAGGACTACTGTTGCAGTAATAGTAATAACCTCAATCAACAAATTAATACCTTTAGAAAACATCTATTTGCATTTTTTGGTCATAGTGAAGAGCAGAAAGGTCTTATGAACAGATTAATGAAGATATCAAACAATGCCCTTCTTAAGTGAGTTCTCACAAGAATGACTGAAGATCTCTGCCAATTTTATCCTTCCTCAACTGTTAAAACCTCACTAAAAATGTAAGCAATTTCCTGAACTTGTTACACAAAATTAAAATTCATTCACATTTATTAAAACAAACGTTTGCATTAATTCATTGTACTGAACAGTTTTATTAAATTCTAAACTATCCCCCTTTTAATGGATATTGAAATGCAAGGTAGCACAGAAAAGATAGACTTGAAAATTGAAAAAGAGAATATCCAAGCAAATCAAAATGTGGAAAAAATATCAGAATGACATTAACAGAAAGAAAGAGTACAAGGAACCTAACTTCTGAAAACACTGAAAGAAGAAATAGGCATGAGACAGGGACTTTTTAAAAATTAGACACAGATGAGTAGATAGCTCAAGGGATTTGTAATGGGATACTGAGCCCTTCACATACAGGTCATGAGTTCAAACACAGCCTGGATTATTGGTACAAGATTTTGTTACCATCTGTCAATTTTTCCTAGTGGATACATCCACATTACAACAGGCATCTTTGTTGGCAGCCCCAACTGCAACAAAGATTAAATGGAATCGGAAATTAAATCAGATTCTTTTCTGTCAAAGGTGTCCCTTGAGCTCAGGGCACTGTTCCTAAGAAAGTAATAAATAATCCTAGCACTTTTATCTAACCACAGATGTACAAGAACTGGCATGCAATGATCATTCACATAAAGTTTTCAGCAGTGTTCAATATTTACAACTACTTCAGACAACCCCTGCCCACTACAGACTGAAGGCAAGTTGAGACAAATACCTCAAGACTTAATTAGAAAAGATGCCTTTGCCTACACTAAGTTAACTGAAGACATACTCACCCGAGGCAGTAATTTTTACCCCACTGACAGAGGTACAACAAAGTGTCTACTGAAAATTTTTTAGCAACAAAAGCAGCTCTAGAAATTTAAAAAATGGTTTCTTTTCCCCCTAACAAAATTGCATTAGAATCAACACTTGGTTTGTTCATCACAGAAACCTGTAGGCACCACTTTGTCCTGTTAATCCAAGACAGCCTAGCAGACCGAGTACTGATCTATAGTAATCTACCGATGGAGAATTTACACTTCTTCATCTTTGTCTTTCTTCCCAATTAAAAACAAATCCCATAGGACCTGAAAGAAAACCGTATAAAGAATTCCTCCCCATCCTAGAAAAAGGTCTAAACTATATGTACACACTGCAAACTTATGCTAAGGGTTTTGTTAAATTCAGTATTTCATTAGGAAGGTTTTCATGAAATACATTAATTTATCTTTAGTTAACACTAAGGTTATTAAGTTTCTGCTTTCAGTCAGAAATGGAAGAAATTCATGGGTAAAGGATGTATCAAATCTCATCTTTTAATATACACACACACAGTACTAAGGGCCAAATTCTCTCTGTTGGTAGACTCAGAGTGAAAATCTGCCAGAAAGTAAAATGTAATAGAACAGATCATTCACAACCCTTGCTCAGAAGGGCAGAAAACTAATTAGGTACTGTCCCAGGAATCTTGACTGGATGACTTCTTATAAAGCTCTTTGTCGGTCACTGTATCCCCTGGAGAGAGGAATTGTGAATTCTTAGGATCAACTGCCTACAGAGGCTCAAACTATGTTCCCATATACCTTCAGCAGATCAGTGGAGTAATTCTTGCTTTAGATTACCAGGGAAGTTTGATTTTACTTCAAAGATGTTCCTATAATGCAGTGCAACAACCTCTACAATATATATATTGGCTACAATGCATTTTATGTATTCTTACTGATAATTGCTACATAAATTCTTATTCAATATGAATCCACATGAAGGCCAGTTCTCAAAACTCTTGAGAGTCTCCTTTTCCTGTCTTACTGTAAGTCAGACTTCTACTACAAGCAGCTAAATGAGTAAAGTAGTTCTTCCTGTGGATTGGCGGACGCACGTGTAAGAAAAGTAAAAGTTTACATGTTTACTTTTAATTTCATTTTTTTTTTTTTTGGTAGAGAAAAAAAACACCTAAAAAGCAGAAGTGAAGCATTTTAAGTTTTCAGTGAGAAGACCCATGCATTTAGGCTACTGCTGAAAAGGTTAAATATTAGGAACTGTATGTTTATTATAATATAGGATTCTGCTGGGGTTCAGGCAAAATCAAGAACCAGTCTCAAATGGTCATATTGCTTCTAGTCCTGAGCTGGATCACTCAGGCACAGCTCGTTATCTGAATGTTGTTTTAGATTATGAATCCCATTTGTCAAGTTTCTGCGCCGGTTCATACTTATTATGCCTTCCTTACCCAAATCCTTCTAACTGCAACAAAACCCATTCCTGCCCACACTACTGATGCACTGACACTGAGGGGCAGCAGTGGCTAATGACCACATGCTGCCTGAACAGCTGCTCACACTTGTCAGGGAGTGAATTCATTGCTTCCTCAAGAACGCACCCATCTCCTGAAAAGCATCTTTTGCAAATCTCAACCATTTAAACTTGAGTTAAGGTGGAAATATTCCCATCTTTGTATTGAAAGTACTTAGCACTGCTGAAAAATTCTCAGCAGAATTGCTTTTTATTGGATGCCATAGCTTTATTAATTTACCAACATTTCACAGGAACCCAAAGATTTTGATGATATTTTGACAAGATTTAGCTTAAGAGAAAGGCATGAAAAAGTCCACTTACACCATTAATTACTTCCACGGTAAGTCAAGATGTTGTACTAGAGTATTTCAACATGAAACAAAATGCTCCTGAATTCAGAATGTTCAAACGTTCAGAAATTCTGCTCTCCAGAAAGCTTTTGTGCCCACTTGGAATAAAATCAGAGGAAAAATTGTAATCGTCTAATTTTTTTCCACGGGAATTTCCAACCATCCAAAAATAAAAAGCAATGTGTTCTTTTGATCTGCTTTCTGAGCTGTAGGACATGTTTGTTCCATGTTTCTAATGCTTTATGTTTAGTTAGGTTACAAGAATAAAGGTGGCGAAAAGGCAGTATAGGGGTCATGGTGAAATAGGATGGAGGTAAGGAGGATCCATGCATTTAGAGAACTGTGACTCTGTATCTTCATTACTTTCTGATTCTCCTGAATATCCTGGCTGACACACACTTGTAGCATAGTTTAGGTTAAAAGGTACCTCCTAGGATCACTTAGGCCAGTTCTCATCTTATGAGGAATTCTAGCTGGTTTTGAGGAAAGGTACTTAGCTTAGGCCAATTTTGGCAACAGGAATATGGCAAAAAACCAGAAAGCTTTTGCTCAGAGAGAGGAGAGAGAAAGCACAGCCTGGTTGTCTATCAATATTCTTTCCCACTCTGTCTCCATTTTAACAATTCATAAATTTGTAAATGTTTCAAAGAACCCAAAGATTCTAACAAATTACTCAAAATGGCCACTGCCCCAAGGCAGAAAAAGGAAAATGAGGCCGACATAAAATATGTACTGAAAACAATTAACTGAATGTTTTTCTCTTCAAGACAAAGGCTTCATCATCTTCTGTGTTGTTTCAGAAAAAGGCATCTCAAAATCAGTACCCTGCATGTAACTTTAAATAGTTACTAATACTGTTAGGTACACTCAATTGCCACACATCAGAACGTTTGTCATCAGGTTGATTATCTAGTATGTATTTGTATACACACAAATTATGCATCTTATCTCTAGTTTTACAGAATTTTGTGGCTTATGTGAGCTGCTACAAATGCATGCATATTTAAGACTTTTTTTCATGGAGGCTAGAATTTACAATTCTGAATATCGATCACNATTAGTGATCTAATTAAAATTTTTTACCCTGCTGAGAAAAAAAAATTTCATCCATTTGTGCATCTGTAGAAATCCAACAAATGCTGTAGCTTCAAATGAAATAGCTTCATTGTATTTATAGGAATATGTCATTACAGTGTAATATTTCAAACAAATGTATGCACATGTACATACATACACACATACCTGATTTAAAAGCAGTAGCTTCTCTTTCCTTTACATTTCTGGATTCCATTAACTGAGGCAAACAACTGCTTTCCCATGTATTTTCTGCAGCTACTAGCTGTAAAATATGATAGTATTGCTTATAATTTTTGGAATCAAACAGGAATGCTGTGACTTTTTGAGACATTCAAACTTCAAAAAGCTTCTAAACTTAAAAGATTTTATCTAGTATTTAAAATACATTTATTACCAATTTTTGACAAAGCAGAATTCAATTAAACAGCTGCTTACCTTCTTTTTAGATGCCTGTGGCCTGCAGCAATAAAGGAAAAAGAATAAATTAAACAACCTAGTGGCAACATTCTTCATAATAAATGTAATTGAAATCTTAGAAACCTTTGCTCTGCTCTAAAATTGGCATAGAACTTTTCTTCCATTGAAAGCGTCAGCCTCCTAGCATATTTTCAAGCAGAGATCTGTACTTGCATGAATATCATCAGAAGACCAATTAGCCCTAACATTGTTCCACCTAATTGAGAGAGCAGTCAGAAGAAAATTTACTGCAACATATCAAGCAATGTAAATTCCTGTAAAAGGTTATGCTCAGAAGAAACTCTACCACCTTTAAAAATCATGTAAGGTCTTGATATCTACTACTATTTAAAACACTGATCACTATAAGAGAGATTGAGGAATGAAAGACCCCCTCTCCCCCTCCAAAAAACCCATATTTCCCTCTCCATAGACTGGGACATTTTCTGGGTTCTGTGAGGTACAGCAGCCCCCACTGACTCCATTCAGATTCACAGGTGAATCAACACTGCTCACAGTCAGTGTGGACTTTGCCAGCTGGATAGAGGTTCATGCACAATGTGATTTACCACATACAATCTGTCTTGCAATCTTTCATACAGCAATGAAGATAAAATGTGGAGCATTTTATTTAAAGCTACTGAAAAAAAATTGGAGCGACAAGGGAAGAGTACTGATGTTCACATTCTCTAACAAAAACTTTAAAAAGTTACATTGACTTCTAAATTTTACCATTTAAACATCAAATAAAGGACCCTCAAAACTATCTTTAAAGAGCAAATATGTCCAGTATATAGCTGTAAACCTTGAGTAGCAGAACCAGTAACATTACTTTCAATTACAAAAGCAAAATGCTCATGTTTTCCAAGACCTGCATGCTATTCATTAAAAATTAAAGTGTACTTTTAATTAAAAAGTAAAATGAGTTTAAAGCTTAGGAAAAAACCCCAATGTGAAACAATAAAAGCAAATAGGCTTTTGCCTGGAGAGTTTGAAAGAGCAATAATATTAAATAGAGAGCACTGATCATGGCAAATGAACACAAGCCTTATTGCAGGGTTTCTCAGAACAGGGAATGAGATTTCAAAACTGAAATGAAGGAGAAAGCAGAGTTATTCTCGATGAGGTGACAATCCAGGTGACAGCAGGGAGGTGCTTCTCGTTGCAGCATGTAAATCACAACAGACTTGAGTCTCAGCTTTTCTGTGGGCTTGCGAGGTCATGTGCAGGGAAATGTGGGCAGAGGCAGCTGCAGGCGCTCAGTGCAACCTCTCTGCAGTGCGGGTGCAAACCTGCAGCTCCCGAGCTACGCCTGCCCCCTCTTCCTGTGGGAATGCTGGAATACCTTTCCAGGGGCTCCCTCCCAAAGGCATTTGGAATGCAAATAAACAATCCCTGCAGGGATTCTGGCAATCAGCTGGGGTGTTTTCAAACTTTGGTACCATCACCCACAAGAAAAAAAATCTGATAGCCAAATCATACTCCTTATGAACAACAGGAGCATTTCGGCTTTTGTTATATATAGACTGACTAAGCCAATGCAAATATACTAGAAAAAGTTCCCTCTCCCCATATGATTGAGAGCATCTCTCCTGTCATGGGCAGGCCTTTTCACAGCCTTTGAACATGGTTAGTTTCCTTATTGTTGTTGGCTGATCATTTTTCAGTGGCAGCTCACATAATTTTTTCCATCTGTGCCTTAAAATCAATGTCTGGACAGTAGGACATTCACCCTCGAAAGAACAGATCTCCTCCTCCTCCTTCCTGATGGGTACAATCCCATATGTGTTACTACCCAGAAAAGCACCCTAGGCACTGTCCACAAGTTTGTTATACTGTGATACACTGATTCAGGAGGCTGATGGATCAGGCGAAGCACCTATGAACTGAGATTCCACTGTTCAGAACACTGTCCTGCTAGGAAAGTACAGAATCACTGCTTCATGTAAATGCAACCTATATGAATTTAACAGAAGGTAACAAGAACTCCTTTAAGCATTAAGGAATTGTCCTAAAACGTGGAAATTTGGGAATAAAATCCTATGGGTAGGTATGGATGCTGAAGTCTGAGATGCTGGGCACTTGCATTTCGAAACAATGATCAAACCAGTAGGTATTAGACACGAACACCATCATCAGTTCTACAGTCTCTCTCTTCCTAAATTAACACGATTCAGTTTTTTGGTTGAAATAATAAAACTAAAAACTCCAATTCTGGAAAACTGATCATTTGCTAAAATGAGTTCAGATCTAGTCTTCATGCATACCTCAAACTATATTAAAACAATGTGAAAACTGATGGTAAAAATATTTTAGTTACATATCAGAAAGAACCACCACTTTATAACCAAACTCAAGTCAGCAGGACGCAACTTTTATTTTGACACTGACTATTTTAAAACACCCATACTGACAAGGAGAAAATGGATGCAGTAACATATTAGTTTGAAGAGTAATAATACTTTCTTATACTTACTGTTGATGTGAGGAGCAAACTCTAGTAAGCTTTTCCAGTTCTTGGCCACTCAGCTCTTTATCTGAATTTCTCGGCATTGTAACTGGACTGGGAACTGCTGTTTTCCATTTTCTTTCTAAATTAAATCAAAATAATTTTTACTCAAGATACTACAAAAGTAGCATTTGCTTAATATAAAACAAATAGGTGAAACTAATTAATGCAGAAATATTGACAACTTTTCTGTGAATGTTCTACAGTCTCATTCCAGACTATGTAGAACAGTATCCTATTCTTTCAGAGCACACTTTATTTTCATCATGTCAGACCCAAGGACCCTAACCCAAAAATAAGCTCGAAACAACTGTGGACCAAAGTCTTGATTAAAAGAATAAAGAATTACAAACTATTTGCACCTTTATAATTAAATGTGTGCAAACAAATCCAAAGCAGGAATACTCTTCTTGTAACAAGCTCAGAGAAAATCTGATATAAATGCTGCTTTTGCTATGTAACTTTTTTAGCCTGGCAATGAAACTCCATTGTTTAGAAACACTAACTATAGTAATTCTTTCTTTTACCATATTAGTTTATCTGGTACTCACCCCACTGTTCCTGTATGGAAGAAAGATTGGCAAGCAGCTGCTCATGATACAGGCGTTCAAGCTGAATGAATTTCATCGCCTTCTCATCTGAATGGAAGGTTCAAGGCAAATGCACACATACGTGGACACGGTATGACTTACTTATAATTGGCACCTTGTTTGAAAAGGAAGTAATTATACACTTGAAATTTGGAATAAGTGAATCAAAATGAATTATGGCTAGCATCCAGATTTCTGTGCAAGAAAGAAAAAAATCAGCAGACATGAAAACAGCAGGCAAGAAGTAAAATAAGTTGAGAAACATTCAAAAAATGAAAATTCTATTATTTTCAGCAGTTACCTCTTCCCACGTGCCTGAAGCACAACAAAAGGTTTTTCTTGAAAAGAAAGGACTGAAATGTTATTATGCTGATAACTTTCCCAAAAAAATGAAATCTCTAGGAAATGAAAAGCAAAACAATGACACAAATACCAGCACATATCTCTCAAGAAATACTAATATATGTCAATAATCATGACTAACTGAAAATAAGGCTCCTTTCTACTGACCAGCTGGAGACAGTATTAAAACAATTGATCCAACTTCAACTTTTGAAAAATACCTGCCCCCTTTTCAACCATTGTATACAACGCTGTTGGACTGCTGAGTTTACCTTTTGTCTTCCTGAAGATTGTGCTCACTTTTCTTCTATATGAAGAACCCTTTCCCCTTGCTTAGGGTTATCAATATATTCATGAAGGTATACTGATAGTCACATATTTTACAACAGTCAGGATAATTCTAGTTCCACCAGGCCTAAGTTGTTAGTTGTGCTGTTTGAAGCTGTTTTACCAGCTATTTGAAATGTAATTCTACAATACAATGAGGATAGAAGTCCAGTGAATGAGGTCCTTAATGATACAGAAAAACCATTTTCCATTATTCATGCTAATTAAAACACTGGGGTTAATTATTACAAAAACACAACCAGTACTTGTTACTTCTGTTAGCCTCATGCAACAGCATGGCTTATGAACAACAATATTAATGGAAAGAATATTCCCGTCTTCAGGATATCTGTTATTAGAAACAGAATTAGAGATCACAGAGAGAGTCTTAGAGGATCACAGCAACAAACCCTGAATTATTGTTAATATGAGGTTCCACACTGAAAGAATTAAAATGTCTGTCATGGATAATTAATACAGTGCAACATGATCAAGTAAGTTCTTTATTAACCTCAGGAAATTGATGGCTGGAGGTACAGAGGAGATATCCTTCATAAATATGTATTATATAGTGGTGTTGTATTCCACACATCAGGTGTACATTGCATTAAAAATATTTCCTTTGATCAGCTTTAAATACAGTGCCTTTCAATTAAAGCAACTTTGATGAAAGAGGAACTGTTTCCACCATGCCGTTTAAATTTTAAATTTACTGTATTTCCTCCTGCACCATAATTTACTACAGAATTTTTCGATGCCTTTAATTTGTGCTGTGCAATTCACATTTTCTGATGGACACTTTTGAATTAAGACAACCAAAACAAAAGTGCAGTCCTCTAAAACAGTGATGGATATTATAATTTATATGTTGCTTTTATAATATTGCAACTGTTAGCTCTCTGGTTCTATTTACAGGCTAATATTATTTGTCTAGGTTTCTTATGCCTTGTTATTTAGCCTGCCAAACAATCACAATTGCCTATTTGCTGTATTTTGTTTGTACAAATTACATAATAAAGAAATAATCTGTATGCACAAATTCTGTAATGTATGATGCATTTTAGTGAATCACATATACGTTCAGGGCTTACTTCTTCTTTTAATAATCTGATCATTTTCCCTTTAAAGCAAAGAGGAAATCCCAGGCCACCTTTTCTAAAATTCTAACTTAACTTTAAGGTTTAATATTATTATATAATATTAATATTATTATTCTCTCACACAATTACTGAAATACATCAGAGTAATTATCAGCAGTTTAACTATTACAATTTTTCGTCCAAACTTAGTTGCATTATCTAGAAACAAATCAAAATAAACTGGACTATTAAACTGTTCCCAGAAGCAATTAACCATATTTTTGTACAACAATTTCTCAGACTACCTTGATAGGATTTTGACTAATTAGCATTCGTCAAACACCATTTTGCTATTGTTTGCAGGTTGCTGGTCTCAGCTCCGTGTGTTCGGTATTTTTATTTCAATCTAGACATTTTTAGTACATATTCTAATCAACTGCTGTGACAATACTATAAGTACCCTATCTGATAGAATACATAGCCTATCTCTAAATTGGACATTTTCTCAGTTACTAATATTTAGAACAGAAGTTATCTTATAAAAACAAAAGTTCTTTGAAAATATTTTCTTACTTCCTTGTTTATGCCCAGCTACTAATGATTGCATCAGTACAGCTGTTGGAAGTGAATTTATCCCCTAACTCACTTTCCAGGTGTTTCATTAAGGAGGACTTGCTAGCATATTGTGTATTCACTCATGGGTAAATGATGGTTGTTCACTTCTTTCTAACCCTGACCCACAAGATGTGAGCTAACAGCAAAGGATTTGACTTTTACGTTTTATCACACCACATTATTTTAATACTGTGCAACAATTTCCGCAAATAAAAGGATACATTCCTCCTCTTGAAAATAGGTCTCAGCTATCTGAAAAAGTGAAAAAAAAAAATTAAGAATCTATAATTTTCATGACAGTGGTAAGGACATAATGTAAACTTTTAATCATAGTTTTAAACATGTAGTTTGCAGGTTCCTATTTAGTTTGGGTAAAATATGAATGTTCTGACAAAATACATGTATTCCTGTTCTAGGAAAAATGTTCTAAAAGAGTATGAAACACCAAAGAAATATTAAGTCCTCTAACACATAACAGATTTACCCAAATCTTAGTAGGGTTTTACGTTGCTACAACAATAAAAATTATTTCAGAAACATTTTTAGTTATCTTAATAGCTTTAAAATAACCTACAACAGAAGTACTATTTTTATTGATACAAGTGCAAAAGTTTGAATTCTGTGCCTGAACAATGTTTCCTTATGTTTGATCAAATTAAGAGCATTGCTGTGCTCTCCTGAGCATTACATTGCAACGTGTTAAAACAGAAATGGAGGTTTCCTGACTGATGAGAAAAGAGCAGTCTTTTGTCTTCCTGTAGACAAAAAATATTTGAGAATTGCAACAATAACTTATTTGTGCTTGCTACAAAACCATGCAGGCTTTCCTAGAAAGCCAAGGAATACTGACATCTTTGTTTGTAAACGCAATGAAATACAAAAAATATAAACCTCAGAATTATTCCACAGAGCTCTACGCTACCAGTGATCTTTACTGGTAAGCAGCAACTAATCAGTCCTCAGGGACAGCGGACTTTGGCAGTCTTTCTATTTGCCATGCATGGTGAGGCAAGGGCAGAGCTTGCAAAATGTGCCCAGGAACTGCAGGTACCCTGATACCAGAATGTGGGATCTTCTTCTCGGTTTGGACGCTCGGGCCGGCTATAGACGAGAGATCTCTGTAGGTAGGTTTTCGACTGTGTAGTTTATTTATGAAGGGCGTGGGTATAGTGGCCTTGCTTGGAGCTGCCAGCCACAGCTCCAAGCAGGCCAGAAAAGTAGGAGAGCAAGAGAAGCAAAGGTAAGAGCAAGAGAGAGTAAGGGCAAGGGGAAGTAGTGGAAGTAGTAAAAGGAGAGGGAAAAGAGGGAAGAGAGAGAAGGAAAAGAGCACGAAGAGAGCAAGGTTCTTGTTTACAATACAATAAATCTTCTTCTGTGTTGAATAGTCTAATTTCCACTAACCAATCTAGTACAAGATACAAATACTATAGCATTTACATACAGCGTATAAGAATTGTTACATTACCATACTGCGTTACATTTTAAACTCTAGAAACTACTCTTTGGACCCCTGCTGCCAAGCTAGTAGGGTCTGCTCTGACCTTTGGACTTGTCAGCGGGCAGAGGGTGTTGTTCAGTCAGAGAGAGGATTACCTTCTGCTGGCCATACCATTGTTTTCCAGTTGCTCAGTAACTAAGGCTTGGTATCTCAAAGCTTGCTTTCATTTCAATCTCACTTCTAGTTTCCCTGTTCTCAGCATCTTTTGCCAGGCAATCATATTTATAAGGCTTTCCTGTTTCATCTTCCCCAACACCGGAACATTCAGGTTGAGGCACCTCAGAGATGATTCCCCAATGACTTCCGTGGGAGCACACAAAAATTCAGTCTCAAAATCTTTGGGACTTATCAATTTAAGTATTCATAACGTAGAGGGCTTAAATAAGCACTTTTGTAAAAGTCTGAAGATGATTGCTCAAAAAAGACAGCAACTTGATAGAGGAGTCTAGATTTCAAATTGTATTTCCTGGCTCTCAGCCTGACTACTAACCACTAGACCATTCTGAGCCCAGTACCTTCGAAAGAGAATGGGTAAGTGGCTTTAAATGTTCTTTATCTGCACATTTTGTCTGCTGTCCACAACAGCCTCCTAAGGATTTTTGGAGCTGTCAAAACTCTACCTATGTTTTATATAAAAATAATTCTTAGATTCTGTAACAAGTCCCGAACAAATCAAATGAATCACATTCAAGACAGGAAAAAAAATTACATCCTATTTTAATTAAAACTTGACTCTTAGAACAACACCTATTATCCCACAGCCTTTAAATATTCAGTACAGGCTTCCCACAAACACCATGGATCATTAATACTCCAGAACATCTGACACAGCTCTTGATTTTCCATTGAATTTTGTCATAGAGAATAGCAAAATAATGTGATAAAAGAGTATTTGCTAGACTTGGTTTAATGTTACTGTCAGGTTGTATTAGCAATCTGAAAAAAAAAAAAAGACTGAAGATGACAGGCTAATTCACTAGAAAGGGAAGAAAATTCTTAAGAGACTCACTTTACAGGAATGCTAAACTTCAAATCCTTCCCCCTCCTGTCCTCAATTAAAAAAAACAGGTTATGATCCTTGTAAGTTCCATTAGCTTTCTTTCAAACACTTCATTCAAAATGCTTGATAATTTTTAGGAAAAGAGAGATAGTGTTTCAATACACGTTTCAATCTGAATATGTAGATTCTGCTCTCAGTTCTGTCACAGTTCCTGTCTGACTTTCAAAAGGTTCTTCCCCTTAGGATTTGGCTTCCTCATCTAAAAAGCAACAGATTTCACCTCCATCACGTGCAACTGATCTCCTTTATGTTTGCAAAGCATTTTAAGTTTTTGCCCTATCTTGTTTTCCAAAAATGACCTTTGTACTGACTCATGAACAACCACCAAATTTGACGTGGCTAAAAGTACAAATTGTTAACCCTTAAGCTAAGCTTCTCGTAAGTTAAGGAACAGTATCAAATATCTTCGCTCAAGCACAGATTAGAAAAAATAATTAAAAATTCTATGTCAAATGTAGATTATCTATAACATGCAATCCTAAAGAGAAACCTCTTTCTCCCATATAATCACTTATTTGTACCAATGAAGAAGAATGCAGGAATGTCATTGCAGTTTAGAAGTTTAAAATACTAAAACCATCCAATCTTTCAAAATAAAGACAATGCAGCTAAGTCAAATCGGACAGGTATAGCATCTACATATGTCCCTAATTAGACATCACAGCCAAGCAAAAGGTCTTCTAGTCTGCTGCTAGTGTGACAGAACTAAACTATAAATTAATACTGCATCAAATTCTATCCACATATTCGTTCTGCATCATAACCTCCAGAAAAAAAAGCAACATACTGGCCAGTGTAAGAAAGATTGCTTTTCAAACCACAGTTTTTCCTTTGGTCTTACAGGTGTGGCAACTGTGCTTATATAAAGGTATACACTAAGAAACCTTGAAACCTAATATTCATGCATAAAATTTATGCTAGAAAGATGTCTGCAGCAGTAAAAACAATTCCAGATTTAAAATTTTATTTAGGTATCTGCTGTCCTGTAACTCTACCAGTGTCTTACAAACCTTATTCAAGGTATATTAACGAGTGATTTTCCTAAATCTTCCTGCCAAACTATTTCATCATTGGGGGAATTAGAAACCCATCCTTAAGAGCTTTCTTTAACTACAGAACATACTTATAAGGCAATTTATAATTTAACAAATATCAGAAGATCTTAGAGGAGATATTTGCCTTGACCATCTGTTATGCATCAAAATATCCTGTCAGATATGGGTATTGGCATAAATTGCATTTATGCATATTTTTCCTAATGAACAAATGTCTCAAATAAAAATAAAATTTGGTGCAGCACCCCAAAATCATAGAAGGTACCTGATGGAGACACAGGGGCAGTATCTTTGAATCCATCTGCTCAACCTCTTCACGGAGCAAAGAGAAAAGTGACTGCAATGTTTGCTTTTGGTCTTTTGGATGAAAGTTTTCCTTTGCTTCAACAGCACCTTCAGCCTGCACAAAATCTGTATCTGTAATACGAGTATTTTCCTCCTGGATTGTTGTGGTTCCCACTGTAGAAACACCTTTAAAAAGGACAAATACTTAGGTTAGGACTCAAAGAAAATACATCAAGTTGCCTTTTTAGGAAATTTCACTAAGAATGTTATGAATAAAACCCTAGTATGTTAAATAACATCTCTGCTAAACTAAATACTGGCCTTGTCAAAATTAGTTGTGACGGGTCTGTCTCACTGTCAGCTCACCTACCCAACAGAACACAGTAACATATATCAGATATATTTATACATGTCTAACTGGTACCTGCTTTAACTTATGGGGAAAAAAAATAAATCAAAACACTTAGACTGAAAGTGTCCCACAGAGTTATTAATAAGAGACCAGGATGACCTCAAAGTTGTTTAGAATGCAGTTTTGCTCAAAAAGGGCAAATAGCAGGTAGGTGAGGACAGTGCGAATGAGATTCTCAGTTTGTCTCTTTGCTCCTGCCAAGGACCTGATCCAAGGAGGTGTCCTGGGGATGGACAGACACAAGGAAGGAAGGACAGTTCGACAGGTTCCTGCTCTTTAGATGGTAACACAGTGGCTCCTCATAGAGACAGCAGGACCTTAAAGGATAGAAAGGAGCCGATGATGACAGTGTGGTATTCTATTGCAGGAGAGAGATGTCTAAGGGGACTGTCCTGCTAGGACAGCTTGTTTGAGAGTCCAGGGAAAGAGCCAGTAGTGCTGATCTATGCTAGTAACAATGACACAAGGATGTGTAAGCTGAATTTAGATTCCAGACCTTGCTAGACAGAAAACAAGGTTCTCCATGGTACATTTCCTAGCAGTTCACTATTGCCTGTCTCCAATTTTATAGAAGTCAAAAAAAGTCTAGCACTCAGATGTAGATATGAAGAATAATGTAAGGTATAACGCTATAAGAATATTACAAGAAAAAACTTTCTGGGTGCAGATCTCACATTTTATTGCTAGAAATGCAAAACTTGTGTATTTTGATCATGAATATGATAGTTACAAGAAAATGTTAAATGTGATTAAGAAAGAAGTGTAGAGTAGTAGCAGTGACAGCAGTAGTAGGAGAAATCAACTACCCATACACTGACTGATCAGTTTCTCACTAAGATCAGAGAATAAAAGCAATAAACTGCAGCTTTCTATAAAACACAGTCTTATGAGCAACCAGAAAACTACAGCAGATTCCAGCTATTAATGAACATTTGTTTTCCATAAAACAACATCGAATTTGACACCCTTACATAAGACTGAGCTTTAAGAAAAAATCCCATAAGTATTTAAAACAACTTAGATAATTTGGCCACAGAAATGTGCACAATAAACTTTTAATAAACTCAAATTATGATGATTATTGTTCCCCAGCTACACCCATTTTCTGAAAATCATGTTATCATTTGAAAGATGGACAGCTGAGGGCACTGTTTCAAGTATCTTTGTGTCCTCATCTTGGGCACTCTGTTTCAGAGCCCCTTGCCTTCATGGCCACTGAAACCCAAAAATGATCATTCAGGTTTAAGATTTAGGGCCTAGGAAAGGCATTAGCTTGTCCATGGAAGGCTCCACCATTTCATTTTTGATTATTTTAAACTCTGCATTAAGTAAACTATCCAGGTCAGGAGTACTAATAATCTCTGTGGGTGGCTATTTTCACAAGGCTTACTGCCAGAAAAAATATGGGTGTAACTTAATTTTGCTTTTTCAAAATTAATGCACATCTCTGATTTTCCGGTATTTATTTGGGCTTCCTGTGGGCCAAAAGCAACAAGAGACATAACTGGATGCAAGGTACAAACCAGGAAATACTTCTAGAGATGGAATTAAGGCTGTCTTTAAAAACACAGCTTCCTGTTCATGACAGTATCATGAAACCAGAAAAGAGGGTACTCATGTTCTGGAAAACCTCTTCTTTCAGAAAAACAAAGAAACCAAACGTCACCTCAAGCGGCACTTTATTCAGCAGTTCATAATCACCTGTCATATCAAAACATGAACATTGACTGGAACATGCTCAATAGCAACTATCATGAAAAAACCGTAATTTCAATGTTATCGTGATACTGCTGCTAACACATCATTTATAAACTGCATTATTATTTGTACATATAGTTGAGCTGTCACTTGAAATCAAATTCTGCCCTCAAATTTCTTCCCTGATTTTGAAAGCGAGGCCTTACAGTTATGTGGCTTAATGCTAACTTGTCTGATTTTTAACACAAGACAATATTTGTGCCTTAGTAGCACTACAACGAAGAACTTTTATTGTAACACTTAGTAATGCTATTTCATCGTAAAGATGTGATGGGCTAGGATCCCTATTTATTTTTTCCCCTCGATTCTTGAAAATAGCACACTACTTTCTCCAGGAATCAATCAATCTTATTGTCCAAAGCAGATAATTTTTTTTTTAAACTAGATACTGGTATCTGATAGATATTTCTGATTTTTTAATAAGGAAGGATTAAATTTTTTCACTTTATAAAGCACTGATACTTACTCCACCCCAGAACAGAACCAAAGCCTTTATGAAAATGTCTGTGAAAAGACACAGAAGACATCAGTGGCCAGAGCACTCAGTAGGCCCCTGGCAAAGAGCCAGGTTCAAGTTTTTCATCTGCCAGGCTCACAAATGTTTCAAGTGACACCTTCTATGCACAGTTGGGTGTGCCAATGTTTCCTAAGACATGGGGAGAAGCAAACCTTCTCTCAATTTCCCCAACAGTTCACAGAAGCAGCCCCATGTTTGCCTAAAAAAGATCAAATTTTGACACACTTTGTGAATAAAAACCCACATTTTTTAGTATGTCTCAGGTTTTTTTCTTTGTCAGTACTGCAAGTACATGAAATTAAGATGCTCTTGCTACCTGCTTTAGAATGAATCAGAGATGCACACCAGGGATCAGCTATCAAAATAAAATTATGGATGTTGCCTGCTGTTTTTTATGTGAATTTGAATTTTCATATTCAGTAGCACTAGCTTAAGTCACCAGTAACAGAAGTTTCTAGTACAGAAAACATATGGCAATCTTTTTTAAAACATTCTTGGGTACTCAATACAGAAAGCTGTTTCAGACTGATTCATTCAAGAACTATTGAGGAAAAAAGACCAGCAAGTATTTAAAATCTATTCATTTTTAAGAGAAGAGATTTTGAGACAAAAGTGTTGGTGGTAAAGATATAGCTTTAACTGAGCAAGCCCAAAATCTTGTTTAGTTTGGCACAGAACCCTAAATAAAATAACGTTACTTGAATTTCGATATAATTTGACTATCTTACAGTTATTTATTTTATTGGCTTCAACACCAAATCCATTCCAAACACTTCCCTTTCTTCCTTTCTCCACCTTCGATCTGCTTTAAGAAATAAGTGGAATAATTTACAGAAAAAGCATATGTTGCAGAATTTAACTTGGGCAGGTTACCATGCTGTACTATGTTAAGGAATCATATACTGATTTTACAACATTAAGGTACCAGTTATGCCAGGACTGACCTTTTGAAAAAAAGATTAACTTATTTCCACACAACATGGATAATTTGAAGTCCATATTTACAAAAATATATCAAAACAGATTAAACTTAATGAATCACTATCTTTACCACACTAAAGTTAGCACAACTCATTACAAGGAATAACATTATGAATAATCACCAAAGTTTAAATTCTTCAGTTAAAATGTACATCAATTCTTTGGTCACCAGTCCTCCCTAACCAGATATAATCATAGTACATTCAAAACTATGATGAGTATACAAAAAGAATGCGAGAAAAAATTGGGATCTAGAAGCTGTAGAGTTGTCAATCCACTCTAAATTTCCTACAGCATCAAGAGGGCTAAAAGGAGGTGCTTCTTCAAACAATAAATAGATGAAATCCTGGAACTGCTTACTCCAGGACACTGAAATGATGCAAGAAGCAACAGGAAGTCAGGTGACAAATTCACTCTAAAGTATTACAGTCTATCAGGTTCCACTTGGGGAAGTCCTGAGATTACTGCAGATGGCAAGCAGAACATGTGAACAAATCACTACGTGTTTGCCTTGCCCTTATACTCTCACCTACAAATCCTGTCTTGGCCTCTGGGAGAATATTGGACCAGAAGGATCTTCAACCAGATACAGTGACTGTTAGTTAAACTTGCATTCCAGTCTACTGATAGTAGAAGCTAGGATAACTTTAGCTTCAACACATCTCAAGCACATACAGACAGATAATAATCAAACTTCTAACTGTTTATTCTTTACAAACAACTATTTAGAGGGTTTCAAACACACTGCAAGTGCAAGAATTTGCTCTTTCTTCTAACGTAAAAACACGTTGAGAGAGAAAGATTGGCTTCTCTAATGATCACCAATATTCTGCTGAGCAAGTCACACATAAACAGAAATGACTAAAATGTAATTTTCCATATTCCACATAAATTGCTTTAATCACTAGCACGAAGAGGACTATGAAGAATGTGCCCTTTAAATCAAACGTCGTCTTTTCTAGAGTGGCAACATTTAACAGCAATCCTAACAGGTGTGCTTATAGGGAAAAAGATTCATAAATCTCTTCCTTAGTTATGACTCAAAGTAACTCATCCATGATTTATCAACAGTTCAAAATGATTTTTTTTTCAAAAATCACAACAATGCATGCCATGCACATATTTAGTTTGATATTCCAGCTTGCTTGTGCGGTGCTCTGCTGTCACCCACTCAGGAATCTTCCACTCTAGTTTGATTACTCTCTCTGAGTTGGTATAAAGACAAGAAAGCTAGTTTGGACCCTTAATGTAGAGGGTGTAGTGAGATATTCAGGAATCATTTAAAATAGCTAGTGCTGGAAATTAAATGGAAGATTGCCACTAAAATAATGACATTTGCAACATCAAGAAATTGTGTTACAGTCAACTGCATCTTGTGAAAACAGAAGAATCATCACATGAGAGTATAGAAAAAGCTAAGTGTATATTAGCCCATAAACAGTGGGAGATATAACGTAATTTTATATTTTGATCTTCCTCTCTAACAACCAAGGTTCTTTATTAATAAAGTAAAAAAAGTTTATTCACAAGAATTCAACAAAAATCTTTAGAGTTTTGCAGGCAGAATGTTCTTTCATCTGGTTTTCTACATTGCCAGGTTTTTCCATGAAATTTTTGATACTTTCAAGATTCTGCTTTTTGTCCTAAAACTTCAGTCTACTGTGGATAGCTTCTTTTGTGGTAGTTCTGCATCAGTTCATTCAATTTATCAACAAGAATACAAACTAATGGAGAAAGAATATGAGCAAAGTTTAACTTCCAGTGTTTAGGTGAGTTTTTTCTTTTTTTTCCTCTTATTGTGCCTCAGATACCTCTGTCAACATGTATACATAACTTTTCATCAACTTGTTTTTTGTTATTTCCATCATACAGATAACTGGTTCTCAATTACTTCTGCCGATCTAATTTTAATTATTTTATTCTGTTATTAAAACTTAAATCCACAGATGAAATATATATACTTATTAAGTGCTGAAGAAAGTTACTGAGAAATCATTCTCTCTATAATGACAGATTTCAGAATGCTCTTATCGCTACTAGAAAATATAAATTTTCTCTTCTAGATTTTGCCTATTTGTACAAGATATGGAATGCAAGGCTTCCTTCCTTTCCTGTCTTTACCTATTCTATAATCCCTTAAAATCATAATCAGCTTTCAGATTAGGTCACAAAAGACTTGCCATTTATGAGGAAAATTGTATTTTAAAATTATTTAGTTTAAAATGCATGGAAAAAAAGCACATGTGAATCAGTTGTTATTTCAAAGAAACCTATGCATGAAACATAATGATTTTAATTAATATATGACACACTATGACACAAGCTTTAGAATGTATGGGAAAAACCTAATATACATTAAATCCTACTCCTTCAAAACGGGAAGAAGGATATCAAATAAGAACATGCAATAAACATTACATTTTCCTTATGCAATTCAGATCCAAAATATCTAAAGAAAAAGTAACATCAAAATTTGGTAGGAAGACATTTTTTAACAGTTTGTTACCCAAAACACACAACCTAGGACTACCTGGTAAGCTTTGAAAAACGTAAGTAAATTTTACAATTTACATCAGCAGGACAAGATCAAGCTATTTGGTACTCAGAATAAGATTTCAAATGTTGACATGGGATCAAAACACCAAAATATTGCACTCCACCATGATGTTCAAATAAACAAAACCCTAAAGCCAGAATTTCTGTCTATTTTGATTTGGAAGCCAGCCCAATTTCCACACTGACATGGTGTACCTCCCTCTACTCCTGTTTACTTTATGTGTTACACATTTGCTACATAGCCACTGTTTAAATACAGAAGGTGAAAAGATGTAGAGTTGAATCTGATTGAAGACTAACAGCAGTTCTGGAAAAAAAAAAGTCAAACAAACCAAAAACCACCAAACCTTTAGTGAAATGCTAAAAATAATTAGTACAACACCTAAAATACATTTCTTATTAGCTCACAGATTTAAACTACAGTGTTACTTCTGAAGTACACAGAACAAAAAAGTTTTAAATGAAGTACCTTTAGATTTTTTACTGGAGCTTCTTTTGCTTCTTGGACTTCTTTTTCCACCTGGCTGTTTTTCTGTAACAGGCTTTTCCTCCAGCTGAGGGTCCATATGGACATTTACAGATCTCTCAGTCTCACTTTCCTTACAGCTTGGGATCCAGTCTCCACTGTCCATATTCTCATTATTATTGATGTTATCCTGTTCACCTTTAGCCTGTCGTCCCATAGCAATGCTACTACTGGTCAGAATCTCATTCCCATCACTGTCAAGTTGATTTTCATTTTCATCAGCTGAAGGAATCAAATGAGATGCCAAACTTTCTACCCTATAGTTAGCAGGAAGACTGTCCTTTGAGTCTATTTGCAGATCATTTGGTGGAAAGTCTCTGTCATCCATTAGAGCGTTACTTGTTGAACCACCTAATCTCCCTCCAGATATTTTTAGACCTAAAATATAAAATGGAACAAAGCATTTACGGTATGTTTATTATAATAGATAAATAATGTCAGCCAATGCCAGCCAATAAAGATTCACATGAGCCAAGTGATACAGCTTAAAAGTCTGGGGAATTTCTTTCATTCATTGATCCATTTAAAGTCTTAAAGTGGGGGATATTTACATACAAAAAAAATCTATAAAGTTACATTTTTATCCAATTATAATTGTTCCACTTACCTGAGGAAAAGCACAGCTGATCTTTACAGCAGTGCTCCCAGTGTTACAGCTGAGGTAATGAGAAAAACAAAAAGATAAACAAAAGCCACCCCATGTCCCCCTCTTCCCTCCTCCCCCCTTCAAATCCATGGCTAAAACAAAAGCATTCTTGTCACATAAGATCATAGTTTGCCTGAAATAAAAATAAACCAGAGAGGCAGAAAAGTAGAACAACTTTTAATTGTCAGTGATGGTATCAGATCAAACTTGCAGATAGATTAACTGTGTTATCAGAATTAGATGGAAGTAGAACCTGTTTATTGACTCAATTGCCACATTTTCAAGAAAACATTCAACATGTCTTCAGTATACACAGAAGCAGATGGTTTGTTGATAAAAAAACTAATCCCCCACCTACTCTCAGCAGGAGTCAATTTTCCCTTTTTGTGAAGATGCAACTCCAATCAATGCTGCAATTAGATGCATTCATGGGAACAAGAAAAGAGTAACTTAGCAGAAGACCTACGTGTTACAGGACCATTATTGTATCAGTTCCTATCTTTAGCCTTTAGAAGCACAGCAATACTGCTTTTTAATTTAGCAACCATACACCTGAAATACAGCTCCATTATGTACGTCTCACTAGATTTAGCTCACATTTTAAATAGTGAAGCCAAAAGTCAGCAAGCACTCTTGTATTATAGAAGAGCTTAGGTAAGCCTCCTACAGCAGCTTCCTATACTTTCCTTTAAATGAAAATACATTTTAGGATACCTGTCTTCACCGGGCTTTCTTAACCCTTGGTACACACAAGTTGAGTAAATGAAATACACACTTGCTAAATATGCAAGATAATCTTTCATTTTACTTGCTAGAAGAATTAAAATTGCAGAAAAATGGAAAAACATTCAAAAGAATAAGTAGGCTTTCCGTCATACATAGAAACATATTTCTGATAAAGATTACTGAAGAGATTTTCCCCAAATTATTTCTTCATAAACTTTGTAGTTGCTAAAAGGACTGAGGAAAAACAAAACAAAACAAAACCAAAACAAAACAAAAAAAAGAGAAAAGATAAAGAAAACATCACTCCTATCCTAGAGACAAGAAGGAGGATTTAGGGAGCTACAGGCTGCTCTGCCTCACCTCGATCCTTGGAAGGTAATACAGCAAGTTAGGCCAGAAAGCATTTTCAAACATCTGAAGGATAAGAAGGTCTTCAAGAGCAGTCAGCATGGATTTATGATGGGTAAGGGGTGTTTCTGCAAAATGCTGACTTGCTTAGCAGAGGAAGGGGGAATAATGGATGTGATTTACTGTGACTGTGGTTAGGCTTTTGATGCTCTCTCCAAACATGCTCACAGACAAATACATGAAGTACAGGCCTGATTAAATAGATGGTGAGGCGTTCCAGAGAAGCACACAGAGGGCAACAAGCCACCACCAGCTGGGCAACAAAAAAGCGAAAGCCAGCATCATCCAGGGCAGCTCCATCTCTGCTTCCAACCTGAAGAACTTGCTAACCACTGCCAGCCATACCAGTCTAACAAAAATTACTGCATATCCTAAAACACATAAGCAGCCCCAGGGGAGGGTTCGACTGGACATTAGGAAGCATTTCTTTACTAAGAGTGTGGTCAAACACTGGAACAGGCTTCCTAGAGAGGTGGTCAATGCCCCAAGCCTGCTAAGAGGCATTTGGACAATGGTGTTTACAACATACTTTAACTTTTGGTTAGCCCTGAGTTGCTGAGGCAGTTGGACTATGTGATAACTCTAGGTCTCTTCCAATGGAAATATTCCATCCTAGTCTAGAAGAATAATGTATTGTACATTAGAGATGCAAGTTGCATTTTCCTTTGGCAGCCACATTAGATGATGATTGGTTTTCCTTGAGCACCAGAAAGACAAAGGGAACTCTAGGGGAGATACTGAGGAGTTATCTGGAGAATGCATCTGTTCACTAGAAGTATGCTCCTTAATCAAGCCGTTTTCTCTCAAAGAGAGTTAAACACAAAATGAAAATTTAAGAGGAGGACAGAAATTTAATCAGACCAGAAAGAATCAGAACTAGATGATACTGTTAAAGATACCCACATGATAGTTACGTTGATTTATTGATAACTGTTCTAAAGCACTAAAAAAATAATCCCAAACACAATATTATATTTGAAAGGTTCACTTTTTAGTCTTTCTGCCATATGAAATAATAACTACTGCTGCTTTCCCCAGCTGGTAGATCAAATGATGCATCAAAAGAGGTTGAAGTAAATTGCCCAAACCCAATGAGGAATTAGTTTTAACAGCAACAATTAAAAATCAGGATGTCCTACCACCACTGTCTTGCTTCTATCCCTAGAAAACAGCATATCCTTTCAACAGCCAGCAAAGGGAAAGAGAAATACAAATGCATTTGAACAAGGTGTTTCCTATTTGATTGTGCAAAATGAGAAAAGATGCTTTTGACAAGTGATATTTTCTGTAGAGGAAGCTAACATTCTGATGGAAAAAGTTAACTCACTTCCTCTGAACATTTGGCTAAAATGATAGCCCCTCTCTAGCTGAGAAGCTGGAAAGCACAACATTTCTTGGTTTATTACTCAAAACTCAGTATTTCTCCAAATAAAAGTAGCCCTGAAAATCTATTCCTTTCTACAACCCTTAAGACTCCTTAGAGAATGAAAACCCAAAAAGAGCTAGTTCAAAGAATTTAGAACAGTCTTGCCCTTGATGTTTTAAAAGGATTTCCCCTCCCACCCAGATGAAACTTTCTACCTTCTTGATTTTCAATGTTGCTATTTGCAATTCCTTTTGAGTTCACCACGGGACTAGGCAGGTATCAAAGTGAATCTAAATCCTGTGAGAATGAACTTTAGCTCTGTCTAAAAACACAAGTAGAAACACTTACATATAAATAAAAATGGAATTAAAATCCCTTATGATTTAAACTGTATTTAAAAGACCATTAGCATGTGGTTCCTGTATTTACTGTTTTGCCACTGAAATGAATTGTAAACACGAACAACATCTTAGTAAAAAATGTTTGTTTCTTCATAGGCCCATCTTTCCTCCCTTCAGTGGTTGCCCAAAATTGAAATAAAAGCTAACACTGAGTAGAATTGTGCTGACCTTTGTTAAAAGGTACCAATGAATAAAGTGCTTCATTTGCCACGCAGATTCATACAATTGGCACATGTAATCATGGTGATTATAGCACAAATGAAAAATAAAATGGAAAATATTTGATAAGTAGCTAAAAGACAAAGTCTGTATTGAAGAAATTAGTTGTATGTTTGTTTGCTTTACGACAAAGAGTATGTACATTAGAGAAATGGCCCTTGCTTGTATATTAGGTCAACTTCAGTTTTAGAAGGCCCATGCTCATCAGTGTTCTCTTTCATGTACTTCATACAACTTAACATAATTTTGACAACTTCTTCAGTTGCTCACTTTTTTCTGTCTATCCTTACTATAGAAATACAACCTTAAACACAGCTGTTTGGATTGTGTTTTGAATATAAAAAAAAAAAAAAAAAAAAAGTAGTAAGAAGTGAGATCACTCCTGGCCTGCCACAGATGAAATTTGAAGAGGGCATTAAAAACAAAACAAAACCAAACCACAAACACCACCAGCCCCCTAAACTTTCATACTAACTCAGCTTCTCTATCCTGGACAGCTGGTGGTGTTTGTGAATGTTTACTGAACATACAGTGTAGTATTTAATTTACTGGTCTCGGATGTATCTTACAGAACAATCCAGATAACAACATTGTTTCTTCTAACATTCAAAAAGTTTACATCAAATTGTTTTTTTATTCCATTTGATTGCCTTCATGTAGCTCCTTTGCCAAAGACACTGTTTTTCCTCTCTCATTCTCATGCCATTTAATTTTTCTGTGTTAATTAAAGAGACTTAAGTCTTTTAATTATTTGGAAGTCAGCTTCCCCACTATATCACCAACACTGCTCTATTCAAAATGAATGGGCATTTCAGACTGGTTCCCAGTGTTGCTTCTATGCAAAATTTTCATTAACTTTGATGATAAACCACAATAGCTGTATAAAGTCTGTAGTTAGAAGCAGTTATAAGCATTTTTGAGGACGTAATTCAAAATTAATTGTAGCAATAAGTGCTCCAGAAGGAATAACACAAAATTCACCAAGACAAACAGAATATCCCCAGCCTTTTGGAATAAATAAGGCCCATTTATGTGAAATAGGGATTAACCAGTCATTTTGTAATGATGGAAAGCATCTCAAAGAGATGCCAAACAGAAAACTGACCATGAGTCCAAGCTTTCTTTTCCTCCTAAGATATAATACAGCAAGTGTTAACATGCACAAGAGAATTCATTATGTCCTACCAGGCACTAATCAATTACAATTGTGGGTTTCTTTTTTTTTGTGCACAATATGAACAGAACAAGATGTACACAAGAGAACGTAGATCCCAGCAAGGTAGGAGTTTTAGAAAGGAAGGGTCAGCACTACATCTGGCAATAGCAATTCAGTCTAAAAAAGGTTGCTATGTAAACAACCAAACAGGCTGTTGAGAGATGTTGTGGGATCCCCATAATTTTAAAGAAGAAACTCAGCAAGTCTCAGATTTAAGGACAGGTAAAAAATAGACACTAACTAGTATTAAAGGAATTTAGTTTTATTTATTGTTGCAGGGGTTTTATCATCTTCCCCCCGCTGCTTTTTACTTACTACAAGCAGCTTTACAAGTCCAAGAGAAAAAAAAAACATCAAACTGATTCCATGAAAATGAAACAAGTACTTTTAAAAGCCATTATAGAGTTGGTGCTTCTGCCATTAGAACCAAAAATGGAAAGCTGTAGAAACACTAAAATTTAAAGAATGACTAAACCTAACCTACATGTTTCTTAAGAAAAATAAATCTGTTGATCTTTCTGATAGCTGGTATGAAGGTACTCTCATTTAAATATTCTCTCGTGATGTATCTATTTTCATATTGACAAATAATCTTCTACAAATTAAGAAAAAACAATGTGAAAACTATCACGGCCATACACAATCAAAACATATACTGCAAATTCTTCTTACTGCCCATTAACACTCACATAGAAGGAAAAAGTTTGATCTCATTTTATGAACATTTACATTTAATATCAAAGTGAAGAGTACTCTAAATGACACAGTATCTACATGACACTGTGTAAAAACTACATACAACATAGCACTACAAGTTCATTAGCTTGCAAGAAAAAGGACAACGTCTACTATGCTGTTACAGGAGCTAATAAACAAAAAGGGCGTATGTTCTTTAGAGAAGTGCAAACGTAACTTGTCTATGACAGGTTGCTTCTTCATCTAATGTGGAAGCCAAGATATACCTAAAGAAGTCTGGAATGTTACCACCAGAGTGCCCTTGCCTTGCCACAACCAAGAAAAGTACTAGTTGCTGAAGATGTACTTGACCATCACAGAAATTGCTATAGAAAGAAAGAGACAGCAGACAAAGGTGATAGGGAATTCATGTAGCTGTAATCATCTCACAAAGCCAGACCAACTCCAGCTAGCAGAATTCTGCTCTGCACTGTGTTTTATGTGAAACACAATGGCTGGAACGCTGCTGTTTCTAAAGAAAGGGAAATAAAGATATTTATATGTATGCTTCCATTATCCAGCTTGACACCTCTGCAGAAAAATAACACCCCCATGCTGTTGTGCTGTCTTATAGCATGGACTCACTGGTAGTTTATCACTTCGTGAGATAGACTTATGTACAATCTCTTTACTGGACAGCCTCACCATGAAAGAATCTCATTAATATCCCCCTGACTGTTCAGTTTGGAGCCCTGTTTGGCTTCGAAAAAAATGTACTGGGGTAAAAATATCTTTCTACGTGCTTTCTGCTTCTGTGTCAGATACACAGATTAAGGGGTCTATTTTTTTGAATGTTTTAAGTCTGCTGTCCTTCAAGGAGTATTCATATACAGGAGTGATTTATCTAATTTCATTGAATTTACAAAAATGTCTGAGCACGAACACTTTGGTGGTTTGGCACTTTCTGACATTGAAGTGACATTTCTCAAGTGGCAGTGGCATTTAAAGGCACAATGATCTTCGCATTTATAAACAGCAGGAATAGTGAGGTTTAAAGAGGAAGTTCCACATGCTATTTTCAACTTCTAAGCTTCCTAGTCATACTGCTTATTCACAGTTTTAATAAACAATGATAAACATACTGCCAGCCGTAATCTACTATTCCACATTTAACATTACTTTTAGAATTTGTTTCAGTCATGCAGCCAAATATAAGAGGTTTGTCTGGGAACAAATAGTAGCTGTTAGTAGAACATATGACAGTTAAATTTCACACAAACAACTTCTTTGTCAGCACTCAAAATACACAATGGTGAGCCCCGCTTGTGTCTGAAAAGTTTTGGGTTTCCAGCTTCACTAGAACAAATTTGACTAAATGTTACAAGAAAAAGAAGCAACCTCACCATTCGATGTGTTCAACTTTTTTTTCTTGTCTGCAATAAAACACGAGAACATATCTTGGGTAGACATATGGTAGAAAAGGCAATAGACCAGACTGCTTTAGGAGAATGGAGAACTCTCGTCATTGTGGCTCTTTTATAAGCAGTCTAGACAAATGTTGGTCAGGAATAACCTATGAGTAACTGGTCTTGCCTTGGGATGCATGAACCTGCTTTTAAGTCTTATGAGAAGTAGTAATTTGTCTTTTTTGATTTTTAAATTTTCCTTCTAATTGAAGAACTGCCAGATTTTTGTTACATCTCAGAACATGTGCACAAGTTTGATTACAAAGCAAAATAAAAATGAAAAGCTTCCTTCTAGACAAATTTGTGCATCTTTTCTAGGATAGGTACTTTTTCCTTACAGGAGGAAAAAAAAAGTCTTGCAAATCCACAGACTATATTTATGAGAATTAATCAGCTCAACTCACCCTTATCCAAATATTTACTTTCCAAGGACCTCAGAAAGCTGTCAGATCCTACCATCTCATAAGAAGATGGTAAAAAACATATGATATAAAGTCTCTCATGATCTCAGGTAACAATTTTCAACATATATGAAAAAGCAGAAATAACAAAACAGATCCCTTGAAATGGAGATTCAAGAAGAATGAGGCAATTATCTAAAAGTTGCCCAATTGAAAAAAAAAAGTGTTCAAAACTTTCTGAGAATTAAATTTCATAGTGTGACTGAATTCCATAATTTTTATATATAGATGAGGGACAAGCAAGTTTTATAGCCCTCATCAACACACAGAACATTAGTATTGTAAAAAGTTACGAAACAATTCTTGTCCATAAGTATTACATACTTGCGGCCCCTCTGTTATCAAGCCTGCAGGTCCAACCAGAAGGTTAATTAAGAACAGAGCTAATTGTTAGAGCTTCAATAACTGCCATCACTAGAAAATCAGAATATCCAGCAGCTCTACTAAAATCTTGAATCAATTTGCCTTATATTTCTGAAAGGAAGGATGGTCTAGTTTCTACATTATTCAGCGTCAGATACAAATGAATGAGCTCAAATCCATTCTTTGCTCTGAACCTCCTCCAGGAAGTCAGTCACACTGTTACATCATCTGTTATTGCATTTCTTAACCACAAAGTACTGATACGTATCACAGGGATGTAGCAAAGATGAATACAATAAAAGATTATGAAATAAATATTGTGGTAAAGGGGACCATACAAGGACTGTAAGGAGGTACATTTGATCTAGTCTTTTTTCCTTTTTCTTTTTTCGGCCCTTAAATGCAGGAGCAAGAACTTAATCATACATGAACTATAAGAGACCTATGTTAAGCAAATCACAACCCCCAAAAAATTAATCACGGGTGTAACTTGACTGAAGTTAATGAAGCTGCAACCACTAAAACCCAGTGGTGAATTTAGCCTTGAGTGCTGTTTCAACTCTCCCCCATCCAACAGGAAGTTATTATGGTAAATTCATTTCAGCTTTAATTGCGTAAACAGATATTGGCTATATGAGCTGTCTCTAACAATTTACACATGCTTTTGACTAATAGATCTTAGAGAGGTTTTCTGAAGCACACAGTTACCAGTTTCTCCTTATAGAATTAGAATGCTTGCAATACCTGAGCCTGTAAACAGAGATCTAATTTGTTTCAGATCAGCTTTTCAAAAAACTATTGTCAAGATCACTTTAAGTAGTTTCCATTTTAAAAAGTAGTTTCCATTTAAAAATTTTTCGATTACAAAATACCAGCTGTCACAAACATTAACAAAAACTCAGTACTGTAAGGTGGTAAAAACTAATTTCACTTAAAACCCAAAGTGAGATTGTTTCAATGAAACTATGACAAAAGAAGTTTAACAGCCCACAGAGAAACTGAATGACAATTATTTCTCCTTGTGTTAATGATGTTATATTTCAGTATTAAAATAGTAGACTTCAACAGTCTTTCAGGAGAAAAAGAGAAATCCAGGCAAGAAACGAAGCAGCTCCCAAAACAACACTGGATAATGAGTAATTTTATATGCCAACACTTTCTAGGATCAAATTTTCCTAGGATCAAATGTGTAAGCTCTGCACAGTGAACATCACTTTATAAAATAAAGACATGAGTCAGTGAAAATTCCAAAATATTACTGAACAACTGATAATTTCAGGACAAGATGCACCCCAATTTGTTTATTTTGCCAAACTGGGTCAACTGTAAAACTGTAACAACAGAACGAACAACACCTGTACTGTGATGCAGGTCCAGATGAAATGTCGGTCTGAAGTGATAAGATCATCATGCCCTCACTCAGAGGCTAAAAGCACACAAAATTTCCAAGTTATAAGGAATTTGAGAAGGAACCTCCAAAATGTACATTATGAATTTCCATATTATTTCAGTAACATATTCATCAAGTGAACCTAAAAATCTTCCTGACATGCTCATATTACCAAGACAAAATGAATACCATGATTAGTTTTAGGTTCTTTCTTTTTTTAAAGTTATTCTGAATGAATCTGGATTTGCCCTGCAGTGTAATATTAATATTCCAAACAAAAACCCCAAGAAAATTAATGGCATGGACAGAGAACAGCAGTCCTAAAGCTCACATTCTAAGGCCACATATTAGCAATTCACTTGGGACAGGCAGAGCAGCGTATCGGAACAACAGTGGAAAAAACTTCATGCTCCTAAGCAACTCTGTTCCTAAAAAGCAAGCACGCAACACAGCAAAATTTGTCTACAGAAATCTCTGGCACTAGCAGCATTTCACTTCTACACCTTCCTTATCAGTCAGCCAGACAGTTTCAAAGACATCACAGTTATACTGCAAGATTAATAAGAAAAAAAACAAGTAAAAAAATCTTTAGTGCGACAGGCTCTTGAGCAAGGCAACATTTCAAAAGCCTTCTGAATAAGGCCTTATGATGAGATAGACACACGAACACATGCTGAGTGAATTTAAGTCAGCAGAACATGCTCACCAGAATTCAATGAAGAGAAATTCTGAGAGAAATAAACAGAAAAAGCATCTATTTGACTGTTTTTACTCCTGCCCACAAAGGTTTAATAGCACTTTTTTTTGCACGCACACAAAAAATATTTGCAGTAAGTTTAGTGCTGATGAAAGATGCCAGATTGATAGCCCTAGGGACTGAGTTTCTCTGTACACACAGATAAAGCACAGAGTGAGAAAGTTTGTAACCCTGCCAAAATGCCTTACAATACACAGCTTACGCAACCATCTTCACACTACAAAACCCTTCACCTCTCCACTGAAAATGTCAAAAATATTGCTTAGTGTTCATGTTAGAAGGGAAATAAAACATGGACACTGTTGTTAGCATCAGTAGGGACAGAATTCAAGGCATCAGATCATTTAAAAAATGTTTATTTTTGTTCTGAATGGCTCTTTTGTCAGGTGTGAACTTTGCTGCAGTGTTTGTAAGGCTGCAAAGTCAACCTGCACCTGGCATAGAAACCCTTTCCTATTAAACAGCATGGTATTACATAAGAAAAATAGCAAAGGAGTGGTTTAACATTTTTATTCAAATAAGCTTATTCTAGCATACATGACCATACACCTAGTGCTCAGAAACTATCTCAAAGGAGAACTGACTTGATAGTTTCATTTAATTGGTACCTAGGCAGTCACTCTCCAGTGATCTGCACAATTGATCTAACAGACTTTTAATGGACAGTGACTCCCTATTAATCAGGTTTTCAGCACTAGGCTGGAATCTATATTGTCACATGGAGCAGGCAAGCGTCCAAGGAACCTTGGATTCTAATTTCCCTTGCTACTAATAGCTTGGCCAAACAGCAAAACTCCCCCCACTCCCTAGCCACTGTCCTCCACCCAAATGTCAAGCCATTTTCAATTGTCAACAGAAGACATGTAGGAAAGAAGTAAGTTAACATAACATAACAGCTCTAAATACAAAATTGCTGACCTCCTTATAAAGGCAGACTTTCACTTCAAAGGCACATATCCAACATAACCCACAGGCTGCAAACTCACTGGATCTCAAACCAGACTGTGGCATAGGTTTACATGCTACTTTCTTGGGAGATTTCCTTTGTGCATATATGGGCTTGGAGTGGGGGACAGCAATGGCTAGAAAATATGACAAAAGAATGAGGCTACTCTCTGATAGATTACAAAAAAAAAATATTTCCTAGAGACTGTTTTCCTGAGAGTGCAGTGCTTAGAGCACTTTTGAAGAAATCTCTTAACACTCCTTCTACTATTTTCCTTGGTCACCAACCAAAGCACTACAACAAAATTATTCAAGTATGCTTAATAAAATAAATGAAAACAATAATTCTGTAGAATCCTGCATCTCAGCAAAGCAGAGACATTTCTGCCAACTCAAGCATGTAGCAGGTTATTTTATTTTCACATTACTGAAGCAAATAGGCTTAAGTGATTCTTTCAGCTCTATTGTAAGAGCTTCTTTCATTCCTGTTGAAAGCTTTTTCTAAAATTCACGTTAGAGGTGGTATTTGGTAACATGTAAACCTTTCAAACTTAATCTGTATTCTGACTCTTTGGAGGAGACTCTAATGATTAGTATCCACTAGGAGGAGAAGGCAAAAATATGATCATGCAAATTTCCATTCACATACTCTTCGGGTTCTTTTTGTACAGGATAGAAATTCTGCCAAATTTGTACTTAAAATGAAGTATGGGCATAAGAGTTTGGAAAACTGAGATCAAGTTCTAGGTACTGCTGAAATTTTCACCCTTACTTAGAAATGATTGTCAATATTTACTGTGGCTAAGTGGTTAATACATAGCAAAATAATACTAAAAGACTAAGACTTTAATAATAAGTTGAAAAATAATCTTTAAATTCAGCCAAATAAAGGTAAACGCAAAAGGTATTCAGAAACATTGGAAAAAAAAAATCAAATCTCTTTACTATCTTTTTGACCTATACAACTAAGGAGCTCTTTTGGTTCAAGCATAGACTGGAATCCAATAGAACAGGTAACCCTTTTGATTCACTCTGATTTATTTCAGGAAACAATAATTAGGAGGAAACAATTTCAGAACACTCCACAATGCACATAAATTACAAAGACATAAGGCTTTATGAGGTAAGACTGTAAATTCAAATATTTGCATGTGATGATAGCTGTATTAAAATAGAAAACATATGCCACAATCAGCCACTAATGTAAAAATGACTGTTCAAATGTCCCTGGGATACACTTTAATGTATTAAACAATTTTCTACATTGTGAATTTCTAAATTAAAAAACTGTACAAAACTTACCATTTTCCTAAGATTTCAACAGTTTGTCAAAGATAATGTCCAGGTCATAAAGAGGTAGTCCTTTATGCATGAAAGATTCAGCATATATTTGGCAGTTCTAGTAGGGGGGGAAAAAACCAAAGCATGAGTTTAGCCCATAGAGATCTGTGGTTCAATCCAGGCAAGCACTAAAATAAAACAAATAAAATCATGAAGAAAAGTGTATCATTTCTCGTGTATGAAGACTTGTCAGTGCATTTTGTCATTTGGCTTTTATTAGCGAACACTCATGTGAATAATCTCAGTTGCTCTGAACAGCCCATTCAAAGATGACTCTAGCACTCCTGAGTCCTCCAACTGACAACAAAAATTTCCAAAATTCATTAATTAATCTTAAAACTATACCTAACCTTTCTGTGGCCATAGCTATCAATAAACTTTGATAAAGATAAGGAATGCTGAATTAAGACGTTACCGAACACTTGCTCTAAGAAAACCAAGTTCTGTTTGATGTTCTAAAAGTCCTACAAATTACTGAATTATCAGACTAATTAGTAAGAGAGGGAAAAAGCTATTAAAACATAAAGTCCCGTTTAAAAATGGATTGAGGTCTATCCCATCATCCAGCTGAACAATCTGTCCATTTCCCCTAAGGCACAGGGAAAACTATTACAGCACTCAGTGTAAAAAGGCAGAGTATTTAAAAATAAATTGCAGATATGAAGAATTGCTGCATTTGCTAAGGCACTTTTCTAAATTCAACACAGCCCCTCTTCATGCCACATGTAGATCCCCCAAAAAGACAACAAACAAAGCCACAATTTTCTATCCCAATTTCTGTTTTAGAGCGACATATCAAACAAAATGACTTCGTTTAGTAAGTAGGGAAGTGTTAATTTCTCACTTCACAAGCAGAGAACCAAGATACAAGAAAATAAGCAATTTGCAGAAAATCATACAGAACGTCTACTTCTGAACCATTAATTGGAAGACCAGTTGTACCCTGTAATTGCCAAATCTCTCTTGCCTTCTGCACAAACTAGACAGGGAGCAGGGAAACACGTTTGAGAGGATTCTCTCTCCCTTCCCCCGTCACACTGCGGCCACTCACCAGCCACCGATGGGTTTTCGCATAGTATCACTGAAAGATGAACTCCAGTTTGGCAGAACTTGAAAACGTTTTGAAGATGGTCTTAAAGTTATTTCTCGTTCAGGCACCGGGGACGTTGCCGAAAGGACAACGTCAGTGCTATCGAAAATTACAGGTTTAACCTAAACCGTAATTGCAACAAGGTATCGAGCAGAGAGAAGCCGGCAAGGAGCGATGCCGGAGATCCGCCGGAGCAGGATCCTGCACCTGCTGAGGGCGGCAGGGCAATACAAACAACCGAGTCCCGAAGTGACTATTTAGCTGCAGACGCGGAGATCAAAGACGCCCGTGAAGCACCCAGGCAAACCTCAAACTAAATACGTAGCTCCTGGGACTTCACCGACACACGGAGCACACACCGCTCCCCGGGCGCCCGGCACAGCGCTTCCCGCCGGCCCGAGCCCCCCTCCCGAGCCGCCTCTCGCCTCAGCCCTCTCTGTGCTCCGCTCCGGGGGCAGGAGCCGCGGCACCAGCACCTGCCCACCCCAGCCGAGGCGGGCAGCGCGCCCAGCCCGCCCGGCACCGGCACCTTCCCGCCGCCCGCCCGGCGGCCCTAACCCGCCCCTGGAGCGCCCGGTGGCGGCCGACACACGCAGAAGGCGGCGGCGGTGCGCGGCACCGGGGAAAGCATCTCACCTTCCCCTCCTCCTCCTCCCCCTGCGGATAAGCCGCTGTCAGCTCACCTCAGCTCCGCGGCGGCTCGGGCGGCCGGGACCCGCCAGCCGGCATGGCGTGGAAGCGCGGGGGCTGGTGCTGCCGCAGGCTGCCGGCGGTGCGGGGCGGGCACCATAGAGAGGGCGGGCGGCGGGAGGAGAGCCCTCCGACGGCGGAGCGGAAGCGCGCTGGAGAGGCCGGGCAGAGGAGGAAGTGACGCCCGGTTGCCGCGGCGATCACGCACCCGGAGCTGGAAGCGCGGCGCGGGCGGCGCGGCGATGCTGGCGGGCCAGGCCCCGCTGGGCGC